>APFE030573718.1:0-146057 GCA_000404065.3 Pinus taeda | reverse complement strand
TATCTAGATTTCGTGATATTATGATGGTGGAGAGGATGGGCATTGTGGAGGATAGTTTTTGGTCAATTCCAAAGTTTTCAAGATGAATTTTTTTTTTGAAGTTTTTTGTTTATTTCGTGAAAGAAATCTATTTGTTTTTACTGAAATTGTAACATTTAAATTATCTAATAGAAATCCAAATTGAGAAATTAAAATAGGAGTAGATTGATTGCAATAACAATGAGTTGGGTGTGAGACTGTGAGTAAAATAGATTTCTAGATTTACTCATAATTTTTGTATATGTGTTTGGGAGAAGCACTGAATCTCGATGGTTTGGGAGTTATGGATCCCATCCATGAGTATTGGGAGTTATGGATGCCATCCATGAGTAAAACAACCTTTATGATTCAACAAATCATTTAGTCATGGTCATGTTGATTTTTTCTTATTATAAATATGTGAAGAAAAATTAACACAGTGGTGTGATTGAAAAGTATTTTTTTAATTAAACCTTTATTGATGAAGGGTCGATTTATTATCAAAACATTTTGATTGAAGAGCAAAATTTTAGATATAACGTTCCTTGACGGCCAACATAAAAACCCAAAACGTCAAAAAAAAATTATTTGGCAGGTAATAAAGAATCCAAATTCCAACCCTGATGATAAGTCATTATCATCTTTCTATGCGTGAATGAACCACATGGGGATAGGTAGATTATTTGGACTTATTTAATAATCATGTGCTTTGGTGTTTGCAAGTGATATACATAGTCTTCATCAAGCACTTGTGAGGACAAATATACATAAATATGTGGTGGAGACTCCTAGAGATTCCTCTACCATAAAAATTTTAACCATATTAATTGGGACATCGAACATGAAAGGGCCCGTTGTTTTCTAATATTCTTCTAACTTAAAGTTTTCAATTTTGTTAACGGGTACAAAGTGGATATGGCTGTCAAGTGACTAAAATTTACTAGACTCACGTGGGAGTTGGACATTCAAATTTGGCACTTAAATAAGCCACCATCTCTAATGATTGGACCATAAAGTCTCATGGCTTGCGTGACTAACGGGGACGTGGATGTAGAATGTTATGCAGGTAACATGCGACGTGGACATGTAAATTGTGCCTATTTTGTATAACGGAAATCGCTGAATGTTATACTTACCACGTCGGTATATATACATATAAAATCCACGATAGATACTTCTATTATGAAAAGGTAAGTAGATGGTGTGTTTGCTAGGTCGGTGAATCCCTTTTTTAAGATCCGAGTAGATGACGTGGATGGGAGAGGGAGTGGTTTGGGGTTATGTTGACGGAGACCCGATTTTAAAATATTTTAATAGATGAGGGTTCAAATTTTATTGAGAGTATATATATGCCTTGTTGTGTTTTGGCTAGAAGAGTAGGCGGCCTCATAGTGGACGTCTTGGCTCTTGTTGAGGCATAAGTTACCTGCTATTGTGCGGCTTGCAGACGGGACGTCTTGGCTCTTGTTGAGGCATAAGTTCCCTGCTATTGTGCGGCTTGCAGACGGTTGCTCGTAGCCTAGTTTTATAGTGGCAGCCAGTGAGATTTGATCCTGGGTCTGTTCAGGATAACTCTCACCAGTTACCGATTATCCTAGATTCAAAAAAAAACTTAAATTTCCAAATATGGAACATAAAATTTCCCCTACACACGCAAAAGAAAAATCTAGGATTTTTTAAGCGGTAAATAGTATGTAATTTATATTGTTCTTAAGGTTTTGGATTGAGCATAAATGGGTGCAATGTTAAGATTAAAATATATTTAGATCAAAGAATATATTATCATATTTAAATGATATACATTTCAATATATATTTAATAATATAGATATTAATTTATATAAATTTCAAATATTATATATATATAATATATATATATATATTTATTTAAGTTTGTCGTATTATATTTTTATCACGTCTAATATATTATTTGATTAAAATTTAAAGAAGTGATTTTATATCAAAGAGTATCTTAACAAAGTAACTACTAATAATGAATATGGATATATAATATTTGTATTTTAATTATATATAAATTTATAAGTAATAAAAATGTAATATCTAAGTTAGTTTTTAATAATTAATTAATAATAAAGAAAAATTCCTGCTATCTAAATTTTTATAATTTTTTGAAATATTGTATAAGAGTTTTTATCCTTTAATGTTTAAAATAAACACTTTATTGAATTAATTTTAGCTTTATATCGTTAATGACAATTTAAATATTTACTCATAATCTTAATAAGAAAAACTTGATAATTTAATTAAAATTATTTTTAAAATAAACCATAAATATTGTACTGCAAATTTAATTTTATTTATTAATACATGATTGAATACGTTGAATTTCACCGCTTCTCACTTAATAAGATGATTTTACCCAACTATAAAGTTACTTTCAAAATAACACGATATGATTGTACCAAATAAGTAATTAAATTTTTTTATCATTCCAGTTATATTTTTTATAAAATATATAAAAATTAAATATTAATAACATTAAATTTTACTCTAAATAAGAGTTATATAACTTTATATTTTTATTTTGTATTTATAAATAAAATAAAATAACTAATTTTTTAATTTAATGAAAATTTGGTTAACAGTTTTAGGGTTTGCTAATTTATTTTTTCCTCTTTTCACGCATTGTCTTTTAAATATTTTATGTATTTTTTAATATAATTAATATAAAATCATTTTAAAAATTATTTAATTTATTGTTAAAATTATATTTTTATTATATAAAAATATTTTGCTACATTTTTTTAAGATGGTGTTTAATTATAATATTAAATAAAATTATATATAAATATTGGGTAAGGCATAATAATAAGGTATAAAGTTGTAAATTCAAAATTTTATTTGAGCATTGATTTTCAATGGAAAGAATAACAATCATTTTTTTCAATCACCTAACAAACCCAATTTACACACATAAAGGAAGTAAACCATGTGAGATATCTTTATTTTTATGATCTAACATCTTCCTTAAATATCAAGACGTAGCCTCGCATTCTATAAATGCCATTGGGACAAATATTTTACCATGATCAACTTAATTGTTGGAACCATCCTTAAAAGGCATGTTATTAATAAGGAGACAATGTCATAAGTTGAATTGAGTCTTTCAAAACTATTAATTGTTGTTATGAATGGTGGTTTGAAACATCCTTCATGATGATGATGATGAAGAACATCCTCTAAGACTTATATGGTTCAACAAACATTAAGAAGGTAAGAGATTAATTAGAATTCTTTAACATTGTATTTCTATGCTAAAAAAGAAGTGAACAAAACAAATCATTCCCAAATCCCCATAGTTTTCCTAACTTGAAAAGTCAAGAAGGTTGGTAGTGTGAAAAAAATTATGAAAATTAGATAGAATGTGAGCATAAGATGAAAAATCTATGTGGAAGTGTTTTTCATATTCAACCCATAGCACAGGTGATCAAATCTTTCATCCCATGGCATTTTCGGAATTGATCAATACCCAGTTTCACTATGAAGCTAATTAGAATAGTTATTATCTTGGCAATATTCATTTTCCTCTTAGCACTAGTCAATATAGAAAGATAATTTGGGTTTTTGAAATTGGGATTGATCATCTCCTTATAATATCTTAGTTTCATTTTCTCCTCCAACACTTTATCAATCCATAATTTTTCCTTAAATTTGGAAGTAATAGTATTTTTAATATTATCCAGAGTTTGCAAGATGATCTTCTCCTTTAGTCCCCAATGGTCTAGCCAAGATTAGGCATCCATATGTCATCCTCGCTTTAGCCGAAGGTCAAGGTTTTTGCTATACTTAGAAGCAATTTTAGGAAACCTATTGGCATCCATGTTGTATAACTTATTCTTATACATAAGGTACCTAGTCACAACCATTCTTTCAATGGGGAAAATACATGCTTCAATTAGGAGGATAGGGTAGGGAGTATTTCCTTTGATCTTGAGGTTGTGGGTTGTATACTACTTTAGGATTTGTCCAAAATTCCTCTATGACTCTTTGGATATATTGCAACCTCAAACCTCACATACATATAAAATAAGAAGAGTGACTAGAATCTCAAAATGGAGCTTATTTTAATACCAAAACAAAGCCTACTTACAATTGTTTTCAAGCCCACAGTAATAATTCAACCCATGTTTATCCTTTTCCCAATGCTATAATTCCAGTTGAGCTTATGATGGATGGTTGTTCCCAGATATTTGTATGAAGGAAATTATGCTAAGGAGTTATCTTTATAAGTGAAACTATCATAGATGATCTTTTTTTATTTAATTATCATAACTTTATTTTGTTAGTATTAATAGTTGTACCTATCTTGGACTAGAAATCTTAGAGGAATCTTAGTTGTGTATCGATATCATAATCACTCCTTGCTAAAAGAACGATATCATCAACATAAACAAGAAGAGTTATGATCATATCATATTAAATCCATATTGATTAAAAAAATTATAAGTTCTAATATATCTAGTCATGTTGATTAAGTTATAACATTTAATTCACCTTAGTTCAGAAAAATTGGGATTGGTATTAATTTTTATTATTATTAAATTATTGAAAAAGAGTAAATAAATAAAATACTACTTACCATATAAGAAAATGACAATAATTTTCCACTAAATTTTAATGCTCACAACTAACATGATACCACTGTTGTAATAGTTCTAAACTTTGTTATTAAACTTTAAATTAAATAATATAATATAAACTTTACAAAATTATGGTAATTTTTTAATTAAATTACACCAAATTTAATTAATAACAAAAATTAACTAAATTTTTTCCCTATAAATTTAATTTTCTTATTTAAAAATAATTAATAATAAAAATTCATAATAAATCATGAGAAAAATGGACCTTTAAAAAAATAATTTCCGCAAAATATAAACTTATACTTGAATATAAATGTAAGTTGTAACTTTTACATTCAAGTGTTTAAAATTTTAAGGTTGTTTTAAATATCAATTTGAAATTTGAAAAAGTACATTTTAATTGTAATAAGATAATATTTTGTTTTCATAAATTTAATTGGTTTTAAAAATTTAAAGAAACATCATTTTTTATAATAAAATTAAATTATTTTTTATTAGAGTAATTTTTTTTAATTTTTTATTAATCATTTCCACTTAATTAAATTATAAATAATAAATTGTGAAATTATTATTTAATAAAAAAAATAAATTGTTAATATCTAATTTTATATATGAAAATAGGTGAGATACTCTTAAAAAGCCCATCACTCAATTAAAAATAATCTCATTAATACTCACAAGGATACTTACTTCCTTATAAACACCTCTTACATTAAAATTATTTTAGTGAAATCACTAATTTAAAGTCTATATTCTTTGAACATAATGAACAAACTCATAACATCAAGCAAAAGTAAAACTCTATCTCATTACAAATCACATATAAATTATTTTAAAAAATATGGTTTTCTTTTAATAATGAAAATGAATTAATCTATCTTTGTTTATTTGGAATAGTTTAATTAGTAATAGTTGTGGAAATGAAGTCTTGTTCGAATAAAAATTATAGATTCAAATCTTATACTATCCTGAATTCGAATGAGAAATTAAACCTAATAAAGAAAATATAATCCTACCAAACTTAAAAAAAATAAAAATTAACCAACATTCACAAATATAAACGTATAATAACTATCTTCAATGTACGTACATGAACCCCAGATTACAATAAATTTTGACACACCTGTTATAATATATTTAGACACACACCTCTTATTACAAATAATTCGAAAAAAAACAAAAACAAACACATGCTACAGGGTTCGAATCCCATCTGCACAATCACACTCACTAGCCTCATCTTCAGCTTCACAATAGTTTGAGAGGCCTGTAACACACAATCTATCCACCTACTTCTCATCTTCACCGCATAAGTAACTGGAACTCCAATCTGCACGCAGCAGTTGTGTTCTTTTCCACTGGAACCGTTGTGAATTTGACCATCAGTCACAAACCGCAGGGTACGTCTTGTGTCTGTACGCAAAAGAAATAAATATTTTATATGAAGGTTTATTTCTTATTCTCTAGGCTGTGGTTTAAAGTCTGTTTTTAATTTCTAAATTGTAGTATCAATAGTTATGTATAGAGGGTATAGTGATGTGTGGTTTAACGATAAGTCATATGAGTGAAGTCCGGGGAGACTGAAGTTCAAATCTCATTGAGTACAATGATTTGCCCGTGGTTGGTTATGCTCTTGGTGTTATAGTGGTAAGCTATGAGGTTTGATTCTGGGTCTCCCATAGATTAAACCTGATAGTTACCAATTCACCATATAGTTAAAAAGAAAAAAATGTTATGTATAAAAATTTCGTTTTTATAAATTTCATACGTATCATTTACCCAATGTGAGATGGATGACTTATAATTATGTACAGGTCTCTATGATTCAGCGAGATATGGCAACTAATATCCACTTTGTTATGCATTATTGAATATTTCATGAGTGTGGTGTCTATCGTTCAATTACGAATAAGCAATTTTTTTAATTTAATGTTGGAAATTCGATAAAATTTTGAAAAAATAAAAATTTTTATATTATTGAGTTTTAAAAAATTAAATATATTTATTTATTTTAATATATAATTTAAATAATAAAACATTACAATCTTAATAAAATATATTGTCCCTATATTTGTGATTAAAAAAATTAAAGATCACCTCATTATTAGTATGTCAATAATAATAATAATCCGAGCCGATACATAACTATTCTCGCACACCCTTCACAGCGGATTTAATGTCTTCCAATATAAGAGGAACTAGGGATTTGTTTAACTCAACTTTACTAATAATAAAGTTCCAAGTATTTATGACTTATTGAAGCAACATGCCCTTCGTTCATGACCATACTACGTCCAGGGTTACAGTTGTAACTTTTATCTTTGTTTGAGGATATACACATGTGTGGAACAATTATATATATATATAATATATATAATTGTTCACCACATGTGTATATATGTTTTCAATCAAACAAAATATATAATATATATAATAATATAATTTATGTTTTATGAAGTAATATGTTTTCTTGTCATCATATATTACATTTAAGGTTTTAAAGTTGTATCTCTATCTTTGTTTGAGGACATACATATACATTGTGCGTGAACAATGGATAGGGAAGGCATATATTAGTTATTATTAGTAAATAAAAAAAAAAAAATTGTTGATACGTTTAATTTATTGTATTATTTTATAAAAATATATTATATTATATTTGTATATATTAATATATTTTTAATAAATTTAAATAATATGATTTGAGTAGATTTAATAGTTCAAGATATGTGTTTTTTTCTAAATGTTTATAGTTTCAAATCTAAAGAATATAAAATACATATATTCTTACCAATATTGATGATCAAAACTTGAGAGTAAACTCACAAACCAAAAATTTTTATACAACTTTTGCACATATATATAACTAATTTCTTTTTTGCTAAGGCAAGAGTGGATCTTTCTACTCAATTAAAAAGAGAAATATTGTACAAAGGTGACCGTCGCTGTGAGGCCTGCTAATACGACAGGCCAACCCCATGATAAGGTCACAAAACGACAAAGCATATCCAAGGACGCAGGCCCGCCAAAACAAACCTATAGTCCCAAACTAACCGTTGGATCTTGAACTGATGATCTAGCGGATAAGAAAGATATCAGGTGGCCAACAAGTGCACCTTTTAACAAAAGAATCAGACCCGATAAAGCCACTAGACCATAATCTATAATATTATCGGGTTCGTTTTTGGCTTAACCTTCGAGCACTTTAACCCTCCGAAATCCACCATATGCGCATGACCCCGGAGAGGTCTTATGAACCTCTCAAAACATAACCCCTGAAGTGGACCCATCAACTTGCACGCAAAATCCTAGCCGTAGATTATCCTCGCTTGATCCAACGGTTACAGATCATATTGCACGATGAAGGTGGTAATTCCACCCCACCCCTAGCCACGTGTCGTGTGGTGAGTGGAATCGCTCCCAAATGAGAAAAACCGCTTCCTGCTTGATGAGCTTAAGAAATACTGGAAACCACCGCAAGGGAAATAAAGCTATTCACCGAAATAAAAGTTAGGGTTTTGTGGTGACTGAGAAAATTTGGGTTCCCGCTCATGGGCCACAGGGAGATGAAGATCCCTGAGACATTTGGATTGCCATTACCCACGTTAATGGGGCTGCCATAGACCTGCCACCTAAAAGGGATCACACTTATGTCAAAACACTTCATGATGAAACCAAAATAACTGTACCCCTTTACTGTGGCTTTGTGTTAGCAAAAACGATCTCTTCATTTTCCTGACGCTGCTATCGGTTACTCAGGGCTTTGGATGAACATCCCTCCTTCAACCTGTCATCTGTTATCTCCTCCCACTAGCAGCAGAGATCAATATGCTTGTTTCGTACCCCCACATTAGCAAGCTAGTCCGCCACTTTGTTGGCTTCCCTACGAACATGCACCAACCCGAGGGTTTTGAGCATTCTTAGGTGCGCTTGGATTCTTTGACCTAGACTTGCAAAAGCTGCTAATGTTCTAAGATTTTCTCAGGAGCAGCTCCAACATTTATCCTTTTTACTGAGTTAATGACAAGTTTTGAATCAACCTCAATGATGACATTTCGAATGTTGTACTTGAGCAGTATTTCCAGGCATGATTCCATCGCCATGAGCTCAGTCATATTTTTAGTAGCTTTGCCAAGATAACTGTGGAAGATGACCTGTATGTTTCCTTCCTCATTCCTCAAAACCCCTCCATAACCTGTTTCTCCCGGATTCCCTTTTGAAGCTTCGTCTATGTTGAATTTTAAAAAACCATGAGAAGGGGGTTGCCAAGAAGACTTTTCTGTTGAGGTTTTCTTGATAATCTACATAGAATCCTGAGGGGGATTAACCTTGAGCTCTAATTTCTTCAATATTCTTGCCTCTCTTTGTTCAATAGGTTTACCTGTAACTTCTCCTCCCAGGATATGTACAATTTCTTTGAGTTGTTTAAGGACCAGTTTGAAGATGTTACTCACCGGACTCACTTTCTCTTTGAAAATCCTATTGTTATGCTCCTTCCAGACATTCCAAATTAAGAATCTCGAGGTCAGCATCCAGGCAGAGTTTATGATCTCATTATCCGAGAAATTTTTCCTCTAGTTCTTCAAAGTGGTGATGATATCATTAGCATCTCTGTTTGTTTGCTCAAAGACTTCTCCAACCCAATTTCAAAGAGTTGTGGTGAAAATGCATATATTCAGGAGATGATTTGTAGTTTCTTCCTGTTGTCTGCATAAGTGACATCTTGAAGGGCCAACAAAACCTCTTTTTCTTAGGTTATCCCATGTCAGAGTCTTGCCCTATTGAACCAGCCACTTGAATAGTTTTACTTTCATCCAATGGGGATTTTCCCAGATTTCTTTCCATGTCTTATTAGTGTTGGGATGGTTTAGCCCTGCCTCTATTCTTTTGGCTTCCCTAAGGTTGAAGAGACCTGTCTTGTTCTTTCCCCATCTTAGTTGATCATTCAAGTTTGAGTTCAAGATTTGTCTCTTGTCTAAAAGACCTTGAAGGGCTGTGGCTTGAGTATGCAACATGCTCATTCCACTATAATCTGGAAGTTTCCAAGTTCTCCATTTCTTATCATTCCTTGCTTGGTCCCAATAGTCACTTACCCACTTTAGTCCTTTGTTGATGGTATTGTGTGAATGTCTACTAACTTTTCACTTCAGAGATTGTCCTCCTACTGCCAATTTTCCTCCGAGAACCAAGCCAGGTTCCCATTTCTGATCTCCCAAAAACTATGGTTTTGGACTAGGGCTCTGTTCTCCCATGCCCTATTCCAAATTGCAGAACCTTTTATCTGTCCTGTCATTCTGATTAGATTTTCCTCCTACCATTCGCTAGCATATTTGTGCTTCTAGAGTTTTGCACAAGGGGTTTGAATTTCTTTCAGCCATCTCCACCAGATTTTGGCAGCAAGAACTCTATTTAGAATTCTTGGGTCATGAAGACCCAAGCCACCATGGGACTTAGGTTTGCATACTCTGTCCCTTACCACAAGGGCCCATTTCTTATTTTCTTCACCTTTCCCCCATAGAAAGTCTCTCTGAATGTTTCTTATCTTGGTCATTACATTGGCTGGTGCTGGAATGGTAGATAGCATATATATATAAGGATGCTTTGTAGGATAGCCTTAGTGAGAACTAGTCTCCTTGCCAGATTTAGTGCTCTGTTTGTCCATTTACTAATCTTATCTTTTAGCTTATTAAGAACAGGCTCCCAGATGTCCTTGTGAAGTGGTTTGTCAGTGAGAGGAACTCCCAGGTACTTCATAGGCAGTGTCTCCCTTTGAAAGCCCAAAATTTTGGAAAGATTTCTTTGAATTGAAATATCTGTATTGAAAAAGAAGATTTTTGATTTAGTGAGACTTACCTCAATGCCTGCTTCCCTAACATACTCACTTAGAATTTGTTTGAATGCTTTCGCTTCCTTAACAGTGGGAGTGCCTTGAAGCATAGTGTCATCTACAAATTGTTGATGTGTCACCGTGTCCCCACCATGAGTGAGTCTTAGACCCTGAATTCTCCCTTCCTCCTTAGTAGCTCTGATATCTCCTCCTAACCCTTCCATAATTAGAATGAAGAGGAAAGGAGAAAGAGGATCTCCTTGCCTTAGACCTCTAGCAGGCTTGAAGGTTTTGGAAGGAACACCATTGAGAAGAATTGAACAGCTGGCTATGGTAACTAGCGCCATAACCCATTTTATCCAATCGTGATCAAAGCCATAGGCTTTTAAAATTGCTCTTATATATGACCAGCTAAGTTTGTCATAGGCCTTTACTATGTCCAACTGCATTATCATTCTAACCTGTTTGTTGGTAATGAGTGAATGAACCGTTTCATGAGCTTGTATTATATCATCTAGAATTTTTCTTCCTTCCACATAAACTGTTTGTTCCTTTGACACTAGGGTTGGGAGGAGAGGTTTGAGACAATTGGCAATGACTTTGGATATAATTTTGTAGATCACATTGCATAATGCTATAGGTCGAAATTTGTCTGGAGAGGTGGCCTTCTCCTATTTGGGGATTAAGGCTATGAAAAATTCATTGAGCGTCTTTAAGACTTTCTTAAATCTACGTGAGTCTTCCACTACCTCCAGGATGTCCTGTTTCACTATCTTCCAACAAACCTTGAAAAAGTCCACATTGAAGCCATCCAGGCCTGGTGCTTTTCCATTTTGCATCTCTTTCACTGCTTCCTCAATTTCTTCCAGTATTATGGTCTATTGAGATTGAAATTAGCTTCTCTGGTGACCAATTTAGGGATGTAACGAGTGAATTTTTCTGTAAACTGTTATCTATCTTTCGAGGTTTCCTCAGCAATTTTTTGAAAATGCTAGAGTAGAACTTTCTCCATCTCTTCATGAGTGTTTCACTCTATACCATGTTGATCTGTAAGTTTCACAATTCTATTGTTGTTTTGGTGAGCTATGGTGGATCTGTGAAAGAATTTAGTGTTTCTCTCCCCTTCTTTGATCCATTGAACTCTGGATTTCTGTCTCCAGAGTATTTCCTCTTGAAGGCATCTATTGTCCCACTCCTGCTGGAGTGACTCTGCCATCTCTTTCCTTTCATCAGTGTATCCTTCTGTGATAAGAATCTGGTTTATTTCATTTAGTTTCTTTTCCACCCCTCCTTTAGCTTTGAAGATGTTACCAAATTCCTTTTTGTTCCTCTTTGAGTCTACCTTTAATATGTTTGAGCCTACAATGAAGCAGGAACATCTTTGTTCCTTGAAGGTGAAGATCTTCCTTCCACCATTGTTCAATGTTTGTGAGGAAATCTGAATGTGTGAGCCAAGCATTCTCAAACCTAAAGGGGGTGTTCCTTGGTTTGCCAAAAAGGGAGGCTTCTAATTGGATAGGCCAGTGATTTGAACCCCCAAAAGGTAAAATGAGTGCAGTAATGTTGATTCCCCTGAGAAGAATTTCCTCTGAAACCATGAATATGTTTAATTTAGAGGCCACTTGGGTAGGGCCTCCTCTTTTGTTGTTCCAAGTGAAGATTCCATTGCTTGTTTCCATATCAACCAACTTCATACTGGTGATAAAGTTCTGGAAGGCAATTGAATCTCTCCCAAGTATTCTAGTTCCTCCTTTCTTCTCCATGAGTGATATTGTTATGTTAAAATCACCTCCAAGAATCCATGGTAGAGCTGGGTATCTCTTCTTCATATCCTCCAGTGTTGTGAGGAGTTGAAGTTTGTCCTCCATTGGTTGTGGACCATAGACATTGGTGATCATGTAACATTTCCTGTCTCCCATCGTTTGGAAAATCAAAGAAAGGTGATGTCTGGAGGCCTCCGCATCAATCACACCAAATTTCTGTGGATCCCAGAGAGTGAGAATACCACCAACATATTTGTTTGCCTTAACTTCATGGTATTCATATCTATTTACCCATTTGCTATGTTTTTCACGGATCTTCTCCACTGAGCATTTTGTTTCCTGAATGAATACTATGTCAAGTTTTTCCTCTCTAATCCTTTTACCAAGATTCCTCTGTTTTCTTCAACTCCCTAGTCCTCTAATGTTCCAGGTTGTGATTTTAATTGAGGTGGGGTTATAAAGGAGTAACTATAAAGGTCTTTCATCCTTCCTGAATCAATCATGAGCTTGCCACACTCCAGTAGTAATTCCTTTTGTCTTTTTCTGCCCCTCCTTTTTCCTGGATTCTTTGTTAATTTTCTAGTTATTAATCCTATTGAGGAGGTTCCTTTGTTTTCCTGGTTGTCATGTTCACTTTTGACTCCTGCAGTTGTTTGATGTGTCTTGTTAAGGAATATCTATTGGACTTTATCCACGTCCTCCTGAGGGATGGAGTTTATTCCCAGGTTTATGCCCTGTTCTAGAAACTTTTCCAGCTCTAGGTTCTCCCTTTCCAAGATCTCCTGCAAATCTTGATCCTCCGTACCACTTTCACTTTGAGTCATTTCCTGGTTTTTTTCTACAACCATGGTATTCAAAGAGTCCATCGTGTGTTCATTATGTTCCTGAATGTACTCCACGCTAGTCTCTTTCCCCCTTGCGGTCTGATTCTCTGTACTCTCTTTATCCCCTTCCTCAACTTCTTTTTCTCCTAAGATCTCCAAGCTATTGTAACTTCTTGTTTTATTATTCACACTAGGGCTCTTTTGTGTCTTCCTTCCTCCCCCTTTTCCTTTCCCTCCCACTTTGGTGAAACCTATCTGCTCTTTTCCTTTGTTGGGATTTAGGTTTTCCTCTCTTCGATTGAGTGGACAGTCTCTCGATAGATGCCCATGCTCATGAAATTTGTGACATCTGAACGGGATATGTTCATAGTCAACTGCATGAGCCCATTCCTCATTATAGATTTCTAGAATGACCTCATCCGGAAGGGCTCCTGATAGGTCCATCTCCACACAAATGCTGGCATAGGATGTATATTTTCCCCTTAGAGTTGCCTCTGAAATCTTTAAGAAATGACCTAATTTATTGCCTATAGCTTTTAAAGACTCTAGCATCCAGTAATCTAAAGGTAAGGAGTATAGTTGAATCCACACTGGTACCGAAGTGAAAGTTTCTCGTTCAGGCACAAAGTTCATCATCCATGGCCTCATATAGAGTCCAGCAGCTACAAAGAAGTATGGTCCTCCTTCAAAGATTCTGTCTCTGTCTTCCATGTTCGTAAACACCACAGTGAAAAAACCTTTGGATCCAAGATGAATATTTAATTCCCCCTTTGGTTTCCAGTTGTATTTTATCGAGGTGTACAACGCTTTCTCTGATGGCCAGAGTCCCATAAATTTACATATGATGGCATAGTTAGCCATGTGGTCTCTGTGCACTTGCAGAGCTAGATCATTCAGAATAACCCGAGGTTTAGTTGTGGTCTTGGGTTTACAGGGCCCCATCTTAGCTCTGTCCTTTGACCCTTGATCTCTGTCTTCCGCTTTTTCCTCCCGACAGTCTTCTTCGTGGGCTCCTTGATCTGCATTGGTTTTGCTACCTTCCACCTTCTGAGTTTCTGTGTCTTTTGTCTTGCCCTCCTAGGGCTTTGGAGGTTTGTTATTTTTCCCTCCTCTTCCTTTGTATGCTACCATATAACTGTAGGAGGGAGTGGAGCTCCCTCCTCCCTATGTCTCCATGGATGCTTAGTACTCTCAGCCACTAGTTTCGTTAAACCCTAGAACCAGAGCTCATCCTTGGTGCCAATATTCAAAACTTCAGACATATATATAACTATTTTATTAATATTAAAATATAATATTTATTTTAATATAAAATAAATATAATTATGAATTTTTTAATAAATTGTGTATTTTAATATTAAAAATAAATATAATGGTTAATTTTTTAATAAATTGTATTTTTGAAATTTTATAGAATTAGTTGTAATAGAATTTCTTTGATATTAATTAGTAAAAATCATATGTGTTATTTTTTCTCAATCACAAATTTTATAGTAATTTACTTATAACATTTACAAGTATTATAATCAATGTTATAAAGGAAACTTAGTTGAAGTCATGAATATGATTGTATAGATCTTATTATTAACGTTGACATTGATTATCATTCTTAAATTTTAATGAAAATTTATATGTCTTTCATATAATTATGTTTTTTATTTCAGTTTTTCATCTTTGTCATCTTGATATAATTTAAAAGGTATCTTGCATTTTTCTTGTAAAGTTTCATTTTTCATATTGTGATTAGAAAGACACTCATAACAAAATACTATCTACTACTTTGATGGGGTGAATGAACCAGTGGTACGGGAAGTTAGACGTAATTCTGAATATAATTAATATGAGACATGGCTTCAGCTTTGGCGGCAGCCAAGTCAAGTGGAGTGGGCCGATGAGAAACATCGAGAAGGTCTTAGTGGGTTATATAATTGTGATGGTTGATGCTCTCAACATTGTTTGGTGTATTGGTATGGGAGGGAGGGTACGTGAAGGAACTTTGACTAAGTGTGCACAAGCCCATTTCCTTTGCATGCCCCCTGGTCTAGGTGGTTGTGTCTTCTTTGGTCTGACTGTGGAGGGTATGAGTTTAGTGAGCTTGTGGTTGGGGTGACTAGCGAGATTGTGTAGGATCTAAGAAAAAGGAGCAGGGGTTGTTTGTTGGCAAAGCTCGCAGTGAAGAGTGCAACTCTTGTATTGTCGACCCGAGGGACTTTGTTCGACCCTAGATGAAATTCATTGACTAGTGGTGAGACCTGCGCAAGTGGAGGTTTCTTCCTCGATTGTAATTTCACTCAATTCTCTGTTCTTGGGCTTTTCCTAGAGGTCTTGGTCTTGTTTCTCTTTTGGGAAGGTGTCTCTCTATGTTATTTGTTTCTTGGCATCTAGAAAAGTGCTTCGGCGTGGCCCCATTTTAAAAAGGACCTGGTTAGGGTCTTGTTGGTGTAGAGTCATGGCATTTTGAATTATAGAAAAAGAACTGTAGGTGCTGGCAGATAGTATGGGGAAGGGATAGCTGGTGTTTTTTATCGGAGTGGTGCCACCTCGTGGCCTAACATCGCTGAGGAGTTATGCGGTGGCCTTCTTGGGAGGCATGCTTGGTTAGTTAAGAAGATGATGGGGGAGCAACTTTCGGTTGCCAGTGTGGGTGGCAGGAGGCAACACACTGACTCATGTGTTAGAATAGAGGTGGGTAGCTAAGTGCGAGTGATTTGGGGTTTCTGACCCCTCGGTGTTGTGTAGTAGAGTCAAACATGAATTACCAAAGGGGTAGTGCTCGACGGGCTAGTGGCATTAGGGGTATGTCGGGTGAGTGGGCCAAGCTAGGGGCAAGGAATGAGGAAATGGATGGAAATGTAGATGACGAGGGTGAGCTCACTGTCAACCATTCTTTAGGGTGGGTGGTGCAACCGCCCTCACTTGCCACGATTGCTGAGTAACTGAAGGACATTGTGGCTAGGTTGGATGTCTTGCATGAATAATAATACAAAGACTGCAATGAGACCATAGTCTACATTAACGACATCCATTTTAGCCAAGGGGAAGTCCTAGACCGTCTTGCCTCTATGTGTAAGAGCTAGTGTTGGACTACTAAAAGGCTTGATGAAATTAAAGTGCAGTTGGGTCACATTGACTTTCATGTTCATGAAGATCCGAGCCACCCTGTGGGCCAAGGTATTACCAATGCAACAAATCATCCATTGTAAATGATTTTTTTCTAGTTCTTTTCTAGTTTTTCTTGTGTTTTGGGATGTAAGGATTTTTTTTTATGGAATTCATGTAGATATTGTCAATATATTTTATGTTTTTATACCACTCTCATGGATAAAAAAATCCGATCAGAGTGAAGTCGAGAGAGTAGGGGAAATCTGGACTGCACGATGTATTACTTTTTTGAAGAATGAGTATAAATACTTTGACTGAGAGAAAATAAAAATAAAAATACTATATCCTACTAATTTACCACTTGAGAACCCATAACAGTAGTATAGGTTCAAAACTTTTTTATTAAATTTTCTATGGATAACCATATTGTCTTTCAAACTAAAAATACAACTAGAAATAATAAAAAAAACGTAAGTTGATGAACGTAAGCATAACCACTTTATAAACTATGTTTTCCATAAGAGAATTGGCTCTCTTGATTATGATTCAGGAGGGGAGGCCACTTGGATAGGTTATTGTTGCTCATTGTCATTGTTTGAAGATGAAAAGTAATAGTTTTCCAATTTCTTGGTTAGCCTTGAGACTTTCCTACTAAGCTTGTCAACTTTGTCCATGAATTCAACCATGCAAATTAATATTTTTTGTTGGTCTATAAGAACTCTTCCCATGATATTTTTATATGTCAATATAGGTTGATCGTCTACATGTAAGATGAGAACTGCTCCCTAGTATTACTTCCCACTTTAGGAATCCATTTACTAGTTTATCTGTCAAATTGTATGTCAAGGACAAACCTTCTACTTTGCTAGATGTAGTCTTCCACTTCAGAGATTGCTCTCTGAACCACTTTAGGAATGATGTTTCCATACCTATCCATTGTTGCTTGGGTAGTTGTTTTGGCTTGGGAAAGACTTGTAAAGGGAGGAGGATATCTGGAGGTAGGGAAGGAACCAATCACCCTCTTCTCCATCCATGTTACGAAGAGGAATGATGACGTTTTGCCATGTGGTTCAATAACAAGGGGAATCTGAACTCAAAAAAGGGATCACAGGGCGAGGGGGATAAGCACAATCCAAAACAATAAACTGGGGTATTCATGGATGAATAAAAGTGAAACCAAATAGGAAGATGACATAAAGGAGAGTTAGACTGGAGGGGATATACAAGATGAAAATTAGGGAGGCGTTATCCTAGAGAGTGAGGCTAGGAGGGAAAGGAAAATGCTTGATGGCCAAAAGTAGATTTCAATAAATAATAATAAACTACTCCTAGGATTAAGAGTTCCAGGGAAGGAAAATAAAACGAGAAAATAATGATACTACAATTCTTGAAGAACACTGATAATAAAGTATCCAAAAGTGAGGAAACGTTCAAGACAAAGATGCAAATTATTGGTAACATGATAATTCTCCTCCAAGTGTGCATTAAACCATAACTCATGTGCTATAAGCTAACTCTTTTTTAGTTGAAGATTACTATTGATCCATAAAATTTCAAGGATATTCCACTGGATAGTTTGTCACTACATATCTGATAATAATATATTCAGATACTCAAATTTTACACAATTACAGTTCTATTTAATATCTAGCTTTGTAGAGTTTTACTGTAATTAGTGCATGCATGTGCATGGAAATTATGTAGAAAAGTAGAAAATGAAAAAATGAGCTCACACACACATAAGACATAAGATATGCTCTCTCGGAAACCCTTTCGGGAGAAAACCCAATTGGAAGGTAAGGTTGCTTTGCTCTCTTTCTCTATCTAGAAATATGGTTGTAGGTACAAAGAAGTAATGTCTGTGGCCTGTGTGCTGCTAAAGTACACATATCCTCTTTGTTTTCTCTACCTCCTATCTCTACTGTATATCTTTTCTCCTCTATGGAACAAAATTCTCTCGAAAGAATGGAATGTCTCTTCCTACTAGTGGCTCGGTTATAAGAAATCCTGATAGCCTATTAAAGGTTAAGTTTGAATACATCAACTCTTAACTAGAGTTATAAAATAGACTCTTCTAGAGTATTTTACATCAAAAACACGTGGCTATCCATTTTTCCATAAATAATGGGGGCTAACGTGGCATCCTTCTGAACTATAGGTGTGAAAACAGGAAGCTCAACTTCTGAGTGGCATAACGTTTCCATACATACTTCGATTGATGTGCTTCTTACGTTGTTGGAAGGGTCTCTGTGCGTATAATAAAATTTAAATGTGTCGTGCCAAAGCGACAAATTTTTACCCCAAAAAAACGTCGTTTGATGCCTCAAAACGCTCCCAGAAGGTTTCAGGCCCCATTTCGCCAAATTGGGTCTTGCTGGTAAAAGCCGTCCCACGAGCTAATTCCTCCACTTTTTCCACTCCAAATGCATCGAGATGGATGACACATAGAATAATGATCAAACTCGGATCAATTGCCACTCTTGCATGTAGTTCTATCTCCATCCTCAAATTAGCATTTTTCTTCCCATTTTATACGCTCATTGTTTCCCGGAATAATATCTCTATAAAATACAAAATTTTCCCATAAAAACCGAGAGTGACAAGAGAAAAAGCCAACTATATTAGCATCAAGCTAACCTCTCTTCACACCCTTAGACTAGCCAATGTCATGATATGCCATTAACCTTTCTGTATTTATCATAATTATCCCTGAACGACTCCTAATGGCTAAGTAAAGGATTAGTCATCTTTCTTCAAACTCCCACACAATGAATGCCATCATCTCTAACCTCAACCTAAAACAAACCCAATCAAATTGCAATCACAAGTTACCTTGATCCATGCAGATCGCCATTTGAGATCCACTCTTCACCGCATTAAATGAACTGCACTCATTTCAATTTGTGAAGGTTGTCGAGAAAAAAAATGTATGTTTTAATAAATAGGTATACCCAAACTTAAATAAATACGTGAATGATGAAAACTTGATACAATGAGCTTTATTCAAATTCAATAATGTTGATATTAATCTAAATTTTAGGTGACAAGTCAAAATATAATGGAATGAATATTTTACGTTAAAAGAGGTTTCATAAGCTCATGTCTAATGATAGAGTGGTCATGTTTGTACTCCTTCCACACATACTATGATAATCCGCTTCGATGCCATAGTGGTTAAATCATTGATTTACGTCAAGTAAAGTAAAAGAGTTGTGAGAATAAAGTGGTTAAATTTCCAGATGTATGTTAAATATGAACTTGTGTGTAAAAATAAAGTGGTCAATTTTTTAATTTATATTAATATATATTAGGTTAAATTTCGATGTAGATATAAAGTGGTCAAATTATGATATATTCCAATGAGATTGTGCTTTGACTACAAATTGGTTAAATTATTAATTTATGGGGTATATGCAATGATGAGATCACTATGTATATAGAGTAGTTAAAATCTAGATAGGTTAAGTCTAAACTTGTGATCTAATAATAAAGTGGTCAAATAGGGGTAGTAGGACACTGTAACAAGGGGCATCATATACTTTAATAGGCATGAAACATTATTTTTAATGGACTATAATAATATTATTTCATTAACTTTGTTTTGGGCTTCCATTTACATTTTATCGATTTTATTTAGTTTTTATGAAAACTTAATGATAGTAAAATCGATGTTATTTCATGACTTAAGGCTAAAGTGTAAATATTTTCACTAATGTTAGATTCTAGGTTTAGTATAAAATTTAGTGTTAGGATTAACATCGAGTTTCTTTAGTAATTAAATAAAATTGAGGGAAACTTTCAAAAAGATATATTTAAGAAAAATCAAAGGCTAAAATAAGCCACTTGTGTTTTATATTATTTTCACTAAAATCTCTTATTTTACTTCTTTCAAATTGGTTTTTACTCTTTCGTTTTTTCTCAATTACTCTCTTTCTCTTTTCTCTTCTCCTCATTTCTCCTTTCTCCCTTATGGTTTCATCCTCTTTGACGCTAGGGTTTCAATTTCATAAGGGACCTCCGTAAGGAAGGTAATAGCTTGTTCCTTCCCTTTTCCTTCTTCCTTTATTTATTACATTGTTTTTCCTTATTGATTTGCTAATGGTTGTTATTATTTTGTTGTTGCAAGTTTAGAGTTTCACTACTGAAGCCTAAGATTTCATGAAGGAACCTCCATAATGAAGGTAGTTGCTTCTTCCCTCCTTTCCCCTCCTTCCTTCCTCTTTTACTTTATTGATTTTCTATTGTTATCATTCTTTCATTGTTGCAAGTTTAGGATTTCATTCATGAAGGGTAGGGTTTCAAGGAGGAACGTCCATAAGGAGGGTAATGGACTCTCTCTTCTCTTTTCCTTCTTTCTATTAATTTTCTTTTACTTATTGATTTACTATTGTTAATTGTTGTTTTAATATCACAAGTTTAATGCACAAAGAATAAGAAGAAAAGGCATATAGGGGGTATGTTTAATGCAAAAATTTGGTTCATGGGTGTGGCCTAAGGAAGGCCTTTGCATTCCTATAAGAATGTCTAGGTTCAAATCCTAGCACCCATTTATCTCTAATCCCTTACTTTTCCCTTAATATAAATTCATATTAAATATCTCAAATAAGTATTATTCACTTGTTTCATGCATAGGTTAGGGTAGTTGTAATTCATATTTGCACTTTTAATAGTAGATTTATGTGGGGATGTAGCTCAAGTAGAGTTCTTTCGTTTTGGTAAGTGATCTAGGTACAAATCCTAGAATTCCCTTACTATTTTTCATTTATGTTTTCATTTATATGATTTTTCAAGGTTTCCATAAATCTTAATATTCACTGAGTTAGTCTAAGTTTAATTTGAATATACACTTTTAATATTATAATTTTGTGGAAATTATAGTTAAATTATAGCTTCTACATTTTGGCAGGTGATTTGGGTTCAAATCCCAACATTACCTCACCCTTTTTTATTTTTATTTTTCATTTTTATTTCCATAATTTTTAATTTGCAAGAAGTTGACATGAAACCCAACATTAAATTTGGCACTAAGCATGATGCTAAGTCAACACTGAACTTGGTGCTAGACCTATGTTAAATATGAAAAGCAATGTAAAATCAACTTTTTAACTAAGAAATTGCTTAATTTAAAAAAAATGCAGTAAAATTGAATGGTAAACTCGGTGTTAATGATTTGTCTTATTATAGTTGTGCAAGGCCTTGGAATAACAATAAATAACGAAGTAGGGAACCTAGCAACTCTACAAAGGCTAAAGTTGTTCAAAATTACTTCCAAGAATTATATTATGGTGGTTTGGAATTCATCCTTATCATCAAAACCTTGTGATCAAAAGAAGATATCTCCTCCCCTTCATTAAGAAGAATCACTCATTTTCTAAATATTGTTTTCTACCTTTTCCCAAGTCATCATATCCATGTACTTTGCATTAACAAATCAATTATAGATGGAAGGAAAATGAAGGGCCAACTTTGAGTCAAGGCCACTTGCAAATCACTAGAAAGGAGGTATGAACCCATGAATAATGCCCATGACTATAAGCCATTCAGTGTTCCAAGTTTGGTTGAGGAGACTTGACAAGGCATTGATTGTGCTAAAAGTTTATAAGGAGGAACAAATCTTCACCACTCCCATCACATCAAAGGGTTAATGAGGAGTGCATTTTTAGGCCCAATCATCCTCCATCCTCTGTTGTCAATTTATATGATGAATGTGAAGGTGCTTTAAATATTTGTCTTCCCTCTTCCCCATTGTTATATACACATGTAATGGATAGAGCTTAGCCTTAGTTTGTTCAAGAAAGTGTATCTTCATTCCATGCCTACAATGATAACCATCAATGTTGTTGGGTTACCTTCCACATATTCACCCCATTCACTAATCACTATTTGGAAGAGTTGAATAACCACCATAGAATTAGGTTGATGTTCCCTCCATATTTAGAAAAGCTTTGAAAAGCACCCTCTCACCTCCTTACACTCCATTTGATTAGAATTTTTATGAGTAACTTTATATTGGCTCTATTCAAAAAAAATAACACACCATTATTTTAAATATGGATTAGATACACAGATAAAAGACTTTGTTCAAAGCTCTAATAAGGCGAAGTCAGCCTTTTATCACACGGTAATACCACCTCCTTGAACATGTATCAACACTACAACTACAACTTGCACAACCAAATTGGTTAAACAAGCTCAAATCTAACATACGATGGAAGGGAAGGAAAAGGCTCGAGTTGCAATAAACAACTTTAGAGTAAAACTGTGGATCAAGAAGTTGCGTGGGATGTCGAAGGAGTTATCATTCATCGACCTACCTTGCATCATCTTTCGATGAGTACGACGTTACCCGAGTCATGCACTTCACGAAGGTGAATAAAGAAACAAATGCACCTATTGGTTTCCTTATTTGTGTGGATGTACTCAATATGCATATTATTATATATAAATTTTCCACTTTTAAGAATGATGAGATGTCTATACCTAAAAGTTATTAGGTGCATGGTTGGTCAAACAACTATATTCGACCGACAAAGGAAAACATGTTTTTTTTAAGAGTCTTGAACTTTAGATAACTCTTAAAGAGTATATGACATAGCAGAAACAGGTTTCTGATGTAACTTTGTCTATTGTTAATCATGGCATTACCACATTGATTAATATAACCATATTCATTTCTTAAAAAAACCCACAAAGTGGTCATATCCATTTCTTAAAAAAAGAAAAAGCACTATATTCGACCGACAAAGGAAAACATGTTTTTTTTTTTAAGAGTCTTGAACTTTAGATAACTTTTAAAGAGTATATGACATAACAGAAACAGGTTTCTGATGTAACTTTGTCTATTGTTAATCATGGCATTACCACATTGATTAATATAACCATATTCATTTCTTAAAAAAAACCCACAAAGTGGTCATATCCATTTCTTAAAAAAAGAAAAAGCACAGAGTGATCGAAATCAAGCATGTGCTCTCAGTTCTCAGAATGGTCAAATTCGAATGGATGCTGTCAAACTCAGTGATGACCATATTCACTTAATTCCAGTGGGCTTGTGAATTAACAAGGTGCAGGGTGGTGCCGTGGAAATGGAATCATAATATGGTCGTCCACTTGGTTCAGAACACGTAGACCAATAGAGTGTCAAAAGTTTCTTCACATGCCATGTCACATCTCGTAAAAGAAACACTAGTGACACTCGTGCCAAGTTCGAATTTAATCTCGTAAAGGAGTTGAACGTCCAAAGCAAGATGCATGAAAGAATGATTGCATGGCATGTGGCAAGCACCACATCATATGACTAGATGGTGGTGGATGAGTTATCATCTCTATCTATGTGTGAACTAAATGGAGGATGGCATATATATATATATATAACCCATAAAGCTAGATTTCATAGTAAAAATTCTTTGTGGGATATGTCAAATTTATTTTGTATTCCCTGGTGGGCTATGTATTTTTTTATTGTTCACTTAAGCATATTAATGAAAATTGTTTTGTACAATGTTGGATTTAAATTATTTTTTTGGTTTTTGTTTTTTTAGTGGAGATAGTACCATTCTTTTCTATTTATGCTAAACAAAGAGACCAGATACATCGTTTTGGTGGCCTCAACCTGTTCTGTAAGGACCTGCAGTCCTTGGCACGACCGCCAGAAGTGCAACCGTGGGTGAAGCGCGCGTTTTAAACGAAGTGCGAACATTCGGTTGAAGTGTGAAGCTGTGGTTGGAGTATTATGCGAGCTCTCTTGGAGGTGCGACAATATAATGCGCATATATGGAGGAGAAAGCGAGTATATATACGCATGGAGCGTGGGACAAAACACATGGAGCCGACCCTTGCTTGGATGAAAGGCCGACGGTGCATTCATGGTGAAGTAGGGGCTCATTTGGCATGGAGGACGAGTCGACTTGGCAAGCCAACACGCCCTGCCATGGGTATAGGTTGTAGATGCGTTAAGGCATTTGGATCATCATTCGATCACACATACATCTTCGCTACAAGGAGTAGAGGTGCAGTCTTGTGCGAAAATACAAGGAGGAAAGGCGCAGTTCTACACATGCACCCATTCTTGGGCGAGTTGCACAAAGGAAGGCGTTAACTCGATATTGGGTGAAGGTGCGGGAAGGTGTGCCCGGTGGTTGGGTGAGGCGTGCACGGTGAACGTGTGGCGCCTGATTTGTGCAAAGTCTTAGTGTGGGTGTCACAGCGACTCGGGTGAGTGCCCGCCCATTGTGCAAGTGTGCACGAAGACTTGTTGGTGTGTTGAGATTGTGGACGGAGGTGTGTCTCAGTTGGAGGCGCCCGTGTGTGGCGACTTGGAGGCACGCCCGAGTTGGGCAAACAACACAATCGTGCGACGAGGTGAACGAAGGGTTGGTTAGTCGTGCGGCGGCCGTGTGGAGGTGCCAGCAAGCTGGGCAACCGAGTTTGCCAAAGTTGTGAAAATTTGGCTAAGTGTAAATTTGGGGTTTCCCAAGATTTAACTTGTGCATTGTAAAAGTGAAAGATTGTATAATATATTGATATCAGACAGACTCATATTGCAGGGAGTTGCCCCTCCCTTTATACTGTTGTGCATTTCTCTTGTATAATGTTTTTGATAATGAATGTATATGGGTGTTCATTGGTATAAAGACACATTAATAATACTTGGTTGAGAATCACAAACTAAGTAGGAATAAGTGGTTAGGCGTAGTCCATGAACATAAGTATTGGTGAAAAGAAAGTGTTTGGTGGTGTCGCACCTCGCCTAGCATGGTTGGAAGACTACCGTAGGCTTGGGGGCGTGACAGTTGGTATCAGAGCAGGCTGATGACCGGGTTGATGATAGTGGAAGCAAGTACTTGCAGGTGAAGGAAGCTAGTTTCACATACAAGTGGAACAAGCGCCGGTTCATGGTTGCAGGGAACTTGGTGAAGCTGATGGAGGTTGGAACCGGAGGTCGTAGAGTTGGGCAGGCGGTACTACGTGTTGTTTCACACGATTTGGCGTTTGTCAAGGGGTGGCAAGTGGGACTGCGTGTGGGCAAGTATACACGGTTTGGGTGTCTGTGGACTAAATGAAGTGCGAACCGGGGAAGACGTATGACAAGACATGGCAGGTTTGGAAGAATGCGAAGGGAAGCTCTTGCTTACTTTATACAGGTTAAAGCGGATGAAAGAGGAGAATCCCCATATTCGAGAGAAGCTTGCAGTCTTGGAAAAGAATGTTGAAGACGAACTTCTTCAACTTGGATGGACAATGGAGCAAGATGAAGTTGCAAATTGTACTAACAAGGAAGAGGAAGCCGTGATAGTTGAAGATGTTGCAGACATGATCATGATGGAGGATGAACTTGAGATTGATCAAGTTGGACCAGGATTGTGCAGTTTGCAGAAATGTATGGATGAGGGTACTCTCATGGAGGGACCTCATGATGATGATGTAAGTACTATTGATATTTGTGTTTCATTTGAGCATTTGGTAGATGGACCGTATGCAGGGAAGGGCAAAGTCAGTTTTTCGATGCTCGGGAGCATCTTACCATGGATGTTTATGATGAGACATTTTATGGAGAAGCAAGGATTGTTGATTGTTGCAGGACTTGTTGGGGTTATTTATGACCTTATGGTAGAAGGTACAAAGGCCCATGACAAGGGTGGAACTTGATGATCGTTGTGGATGAATGGGTCATGCTTTAGTCACATTGGCTAAGTGCCCGGCATGACTCATGGATAGATTGGAGGGCACACTCATGGGTGGACTTCTCATGGCCGAGACCAATCGCAAGTCTTGGTGGAACCTTTGGTGGAGGAACTATGATGGAGAGACTTATGTGATGATGATATGGTTGGGTGACCGATTTCACTAGACCGAAGATTGCAGAATTGGATGGGGATGACCGATTGTTGTGATGGGTTTATTTGGTTGGACTACATGGCAGATTAGTCATGGACATCAGGTTAGAGACATGGAGCATGGCAATCTTATGCAGGGACATTATGTGGGAGCACTTGTAGAGGTGTCACTTATGGGCATCCAATGAGGAGTGCCAAAGCAGGGATGTTGTGCAGGTGGATTTGCTAATGTGACATGGAGATGTTTTATGTACGAGCCGACGGAGAGGTTGTGCACTTATGTACAACAAGGCCATGGACTTGGATGGAGTTGTGGGCAGACTATGGGGCATTCTTACTACATGGAGAGCTGAGGCATCTTGTAGAGACCTTTGGGCCGAGACTTGTATGCTTGTTGAGATGTTGGTTGGGGATGGCTTATGGAGCTCATGATGACATGAGGTTGTTGTGAATTCCAGGGGGACTTCATATATGGTGGACTTGGAGGATATGATGCATTGAGGAGCTGAGGTCAGAGACTTTTATGCAGGATGGGGAGCATACTTTCAAGTACATGTATGGGGATGGCTTGATAGAGTGACTTGATGTGGAGGATCGATATGAGACACTTTGGAGTGATGGAGTTACGACGATGATGATGCCTTGGTGTCAACCACTTGGGCATGGCTTGAGCCGAGACTCAACTACCTTTTGACACATGGGAGTTGATTGATCTACGATCATGGGCAACATGTGGATAGATGAGACAGGTGTATACTTGTTTCTATGGCAGACTTGAGGGATGACACATTGCAGATATGATGGAGGTTGCTTCATGGGCTTGGATGTGGCAGATCGAGAGTTGGAGATTGATCTCTTCATATGGAGGATATACACATATGGATGATGTTGGGATAGATGTGACTGATTTCATGCAGCACATTGACACCAAACATCATGGACAACATGTTGCAGATGAGATGAGGACTACTTCATGGACCTAAGCATGGCCTACACTTATGGATGGTTTCTTGATCGAGTTGATGATGTGATAGGATGTTCAGAGAAACAACTGATGGTGGCATGAGGATGTTCACTCTCATGGTTTGATCGTGATAGTTGGATTAGCTACCCGACTAGTTCAAACATGGGGTCCGGAAGTGTACATAGATGTGTTAGCATTGTGTTGGAGTATTATGGCAGCAGTTCACATGAGGATGACACATGATGAGGTCGACACGATATGTTGCAGTGGGCATGTAGTTTGAGATGGAGGGGCTAGCCTTCCATGATGGAGAGCAGCATGTGGAGATTGTGACAGGGTGGTCGATGATCATGGATTGAGATGGTTTCCGATGTATACCGATGGATGTATACCTTGGTATGGTGATCTTGGTGACAGATGGTTGTTGGGACGGGGCATGATGGAGACCGTGGTTCTACATATGTTGCAGAGATGTTTGTAGTATGTGGAGGAGCTAACATCATGGATGATCTTGGTGGATAGTTACTAGGATGGTATGTTGTCAAGGACGACAACGACTTCAGGTGGAGGAGCATGTAAGGACCTGCGGTCCTTGGCACGATCGCTCGAAGTGCGACCATGGGTGAAGCACACGTTTTAGACGAAGCGTGAACGTTCAGTTGAAGTGCTAAGAGGCGGTTGGAGTATTATGTGAGCTCTCTTGGAGGTGCGACAATATAATGTGCATATATGGAGGAGAGAGCGAGTATATATTCACATGGAGCGTGGGACAAAACACATGGAGCCGACCCTTGCTTGGATGAAAGGCCGACGGTGCATTCATGGTGAAGTAGGGGCTCGTTTGGCATGGAGGACGAGTCGGCTGGGCAAGCCAACACGCCCTGCCATGGGTATAAGTTGCAGATGCGTTAAGGCATTTGGATCATCATTCGATCACACATACATCTTCCCTACAAGGAGTAGAGGTGCAGTCTTGTGCGCAAATGCAAGGAGGAATGCGTTAACTCGATATTGGGTGAAGGTGCGGGCAGGTGCGCCCGGTGGTTGGGTGAGGCGTGCACGGTGAACGTGTGGCGCCCGATTTGTGCAAAGGCTTGGCGTGGGTGTCTTGGCGACTCGGGTGAGTGCCCGCCCATCGTGCAAGTGTGCACGAAGACGCGTTGGTGTGTTGAGATTGTGGACGGAGGTGTGTCTCGGTTAGAGGCGCCCGTGTGTGGCAACTTGGAGACACGCTCGAGTTGGGAAAACAACAGGATCATGCGACGAGGTGAATGAAGGGTTGGTTAGTTGTGCGGCGACCATGTGGAGGCGCTGACAAGCTAGGAAATCGAGTTTGCCAAAGTTGTGAAAATTTGGCTAAGTGTAAATTTGGGGTTTCCCAAGATTTAACTTGTGCATTGTAAAAGTGAAAGATTGTATAATATATTGATATTGGGCAGACTCATATTGTAGGGAGTTGTCCCTCCCTTTATACTGTTGTGAATTTCTCTTGTATAATGCTGTTGATAATGAATGTGTATGGGTGTTCATTGGTATAAAGATACATTAATAATACTTGGTTGAGAATCACAAACTAAGTGGGAATAAGTGATTAGGCGTAGTCCATGAACATAAGTATTGGTGAAAAAAAGTGTTCGATGGTGCCGCACCTCGCCTAGCACGGTTGGAAGACTACCGTAGGCTTGGGGGCATGACATGCCCCGTAGGGAAACCAGGTCTATTGGCCACCTGAGTTTGTTTTGGTTTTTGTTTTTTAATTTAAATTTTTTTCATTATTTTTATTCGTAAATTTATTGAAATTATAAATTTTGTTTTTTTTTTTTTTAATATTGAATTATTTATACATTAAAAAACATATTTTAAATAACTAAAAACTATAATTATAAAAAATAAAAATAAAATTATTACCAAATATTATTTAAAAAATAATATATAATATAAAAAGTTAAATGACATTTATCATTTAGACATTATAATATATTATTTATTTATTTTATTTTTAATACTTATCTGCTATGCATATTTTTTTATTCAATAAGTATCACCCTTTCAATATGATCTTATTATAGAATGATGTTTTATAAGGGTGAAAGCATGGAGTTGGGTTATACTTTTTGGCAAGAGAAGACGCATTTGGGTAGAAAAATGATGGCGTGATCAAGCCATTTAAGCCCTCAATCAAACTCCTCGAGCACTAAAAAACACTTCGAACGAGCATTAAAACTAACTCTCGAGCTTCTTTGTAACCTCAGGTTAGGAGCTCGATCAAGATTAGCCTTAAAGCTAGAGAATTTAAAATCGATGTAAATATCAATAATGATATGCAAACTTTAAAATTTTAAGTATTAAATACTTAAAAAAGAAAATATTAATTACATTTGAATAAGTAATTAATAATGTTGTGGATTAATTTCTCATTGCATTTCTAGCCTTTTGGTGTATAAATTTTAAAAATGATTCTATCTCACTTGCAATTGAAGTTGTAATGTTCTTATAATTATAACTTGGTAACTTAAAAAATAATTTTTAATATGATTTAAATCTTTCAATGCTATAATTTAAATAACAAATTTATTATAAATTAATTTAATAATAATTGATTAAACATAAGAAAATTTATCAATTTGATCTAATAAATATCATAATTTTTTATATGACTAAGTGTATATCAAAAATGTGAATTTGACGTTGTTGGAAATGTATATTTCATATCTATTAAAATCACACACACATATATAATGCAGTAATATCCACTTCTTCACAAAAGAAATGAGTGCAGTAATAATAATTAAAGTAGTTGTAAGTTATAATTAATATAGTTGTAATGGATGCAATGGTATCTGCAACATGTAAAATGTGATTGCACTCAATCGTGTCATTATTCTATTTTTATTTATTTTTTACCACTAGCATAGGTTTGCAATATATATTTTTAAAATGATAAAAAGATAACAAAATCATAAATTTTAAAATATTATTTGAGTAATCTGAATTTGTGTAATCTAGATTTAAATGTATATGAAATTATTTTTAAAATAATAATAGTATAAAATTTAATTTAGTTTAGTTTGTTGTTTTATTTATTTATTTAATATAATTTGATTGATTTTTATTATAAATTTTTTTTTTTTATAAAATAATTAAGTATAAATAAACAATAACCCAATTAATTACTTTTAAGAATTTTAAAATTGAAAAATGTTATCTATTATTTTCTTGGTAAAATAAAATAAATTTGGATTTATAATTAGGGAAAATCAGAATTTGGAATATATTTGAAAATTAAAAAAAAAAATGTAGAATATTATTTTTATGATTCACTTATAGATAAGTATTAAGAGGTTTTTTAATTTTTTTTTTACTTATGATATCTTGAACGAGCCTCTTTGACCACCTTAAACCACTAATTGAGTTATTTGAAATTTAAATTTCACATTCTATTGAAATTTAAATTTCAAAAATTCGATCGCTCATGGAGCTGTAGAGGGCCTAAAAACATATTTTAGCTCCTCTTTTGCTGATTTTTTTTTGAGTTGTTGGGTTCAGGAAGAAACCCTCTATTGAATGATATATGAGTATGAAATTTTCTAAGTCATATGATATTTTTTATCTAATTTATTTTAAACATAATGCTTGAAATGTTTTTGAACAATTTTAAAGAGGTTGAATAGAAAATCAATATCATAAAATATACACAACTAAAAAAATTCAAAAAATGCCACTATCTTAGTTTAGGAGTCATCTTCAAAAAAAACCTTACATGTCCACAAAATGCAATTGAAATATTACTTCGTGAACTTGGAAAAATAATAAAAAATATAATTTTGTATAAAAAATATTAATAAAAAAACTTAGCTCTCTCCATATAGACTAAGCTCATTCATAAAAAAATCTAAAATTACACATTTTAGACTAGTTATGCTACATGAACACATGCATACCTCTTAAGATGTGTGAAAATTTGCAAGGACAAGCATTTCATTTAATGGAAAATTGACATATTATAAGGCACTAATTTTTTTTTCAAAAAATATCATTAGGACAACAACATAACTCTCCACAATTTGTCTTTTTTACTCCGAATCAAAATTCACAATGCTTATATCAATTTGAGGCTTCAATTCGATAAAAAGGAAAAACTTGAAATTACATGGCTACATTGGGCTCAAAAGTGTAACCCATCTACATGCTTTCACCCATAAACATTATCCACTCATTACTAAAAAAAAATGAATAATATATATTTCATATTATATATATTTTAAATGTTTAAATAAATAATATTTAATATATGTATTATTTATTAAAGTATTATTAAATATAAATTATAAATAATTATAATAATGCTATATATTGGAAATATATATGGTTGAATTTCAAGTATATTCAGATTAAAGCATATATTTAAATATATTTAATATTTATTAATAAATTGATCAATATATGATGATATTTATATGATATCTAAATTAAAAATCTAAAATTCATAAAAGAAAGAAACAAATAAATTGGTTTTTTAAAGCGATGTACATAAATGTGATAAAAGTATTTTCAATGTAAATTACTACTCAGGGTAATTTTTTATTTTTTTAATTGATATGATGAAGATGGTGATGATTAACGTCCATTAAGACCAATGTGGTCTATCAGAACTCAAAAAATAAAAGAAAAGAAACGAAAAATTCTAATCGTCTTTCTTCAAAATGTTGTTTCTATGACATAGGAGAAGGGAAAGAAGTGATCCAAGATTGCTATAGTTGGGTTGAATTAATAAGTCAAGGATATTGGAGGTTTGGTTGATGATAGGGAATTGAGAGCCGATGTGGGCAATAGTCGGGAAGTCTAAAAGGAAGTGCTTTTCATCTTCCACCCTCTTAGTATCACAAATTTGATAAATTCTATCATCCTAGAGAGCCTTGGGAGTAAACCACCGCCTGCTCTCACTTCGAAACTCATGGGAATCATTTCTTATCCTAGCGATGTTCATTTTCTTCTTAGTGTTGGTCAACATAGAGAGATAATTATTTTTATCAAGGGTGTGGTTGATCACCTCCTTATAGTATCTTAGCTTCCTTTTACCCTCCAGCTCCTTACCATCCCACATATTATCCTTAAAATTGGAGGTAATAGTAACTTTGATACTATCATGCTTCCCATGATGATCTCCTCCTTAATCCCCCAAAGGTTGAACCAAGACTGGGCATCCTTACACCACCCGCACTTGAGGCACAGTGGGGGCTTTTGACTAAAGTTAGAATCAATTTTTGGGAGCCTCTTGGATTCCATGTTGTAAAGCTTCTTCTTATACATCAGATATCTAAACATAGCCGTACTTTCAATGGGGTAGAGGCCCACTTTGATCAAGAGGATAGGATAGTGAGTATTTACCTTGATCTTGAGGTTATAGGTTATAAATTTCTTTTGGATAATCTTAATCTTTCTCTATGACTCTCTAGATATACTGCAACCCCAAACTTCATATCCATATAAGGCAACAGGGGTGACGAGAATCTCAAAGAGGAACCTTTTTTTACTCCAAATGTAAAGATCGATTGACTTACAATTGTTTTCAAGCTCATAATAAGCTTTCCAACCTCCAATAATTCTTTTCTTGATACTATAATTCCAATTGATCTGATGAGGAAAGTCGATATCCAAATATTTATAAGAAGAAACATGCTCTAGAAAATAGTTATCATAGACGAAACTACCATGGGTGATATTTTTGGATTTAATGATTATGACTTTAGTCTTGTCGGTATTAACTGTCATACCCATCTTGGAACATTTGTCATGAAGAGTCTTAAGCTACTTTTCTAGGTCATCATGGTTTTTTGCAAGAAGAACGATATCATCAGCATAAAGGAGAAGAGTAATGATTATGCCAACGAGCTTGGTGCCCTTGCAACCCACAGTTTGTAGGCACTCCTCTAGCTTATCGATGTAAATACAAAAAATGGTAGGGGATAGGGGGCACCCTTGCTTAACACCAATATTTAATTTAATATCTCTAGACAACCCTTTATCGATCTTAAGCTTGGCAATGACAGTCTCATAGAGGCAGATCATACAAATTGTTAGTTTAGAAGGAACCATGATCTCTTCAAGTCTCTCCTAGAGCTTATCTCAAGGAACAGCGTCGAAATATTTTCTAAATTCCACAAAACAACAGAAGAGATTGATTTTACTATTGTGACATTCCTCTACAATGATAGTCAGATTGACGATATGGTCAATAGTTGAGTGTTGTCTCCTAAAACTAGCTTGCCCTTTAGCCCTTTTACCCTAGTTCTCAAGCCAAAGGATAAGCTTTTTCTAAAATGAGCCCATAAAGCTTGGCTAGGATCTGGCTAATCATAATGGTCTTGTAGTTAGATCAAATGCTTTTGTCCCCATTTTTAAAGATAGGCACAATAAGGATTTATGTCCAAAGCTTATGGAATCTATGCTTTAAAATCAAGTTGAGAAGCTTTTGGAGATGAGGAATGAGGATAGATCTTCCCATTTTAAAGATCTCAGCTTGGTATTCTTCAATATCTTTAGCTTTCCCATTAACGTGCTTATTAATCCCAGACTCAATGTCTTCAAGAGAAAATACATCTTCCCTAATATGAGTGTTTAAGATGATGCCCATGGTGTCCAAAGAGTTATACAACTTCTTAAGATAGTTATCCCAATTTTCTAAGGGGTTAGAATGATTATCTTTAGTTATACGAACAAGCACATTTTGCCAAAACTATTTGAGAGAAACTTTAGAAAGGTGGAGAAGATGCTCTTGTCTCTTATTAATATATGACATCTTCTTCCTCCTGATGAGGTATTTATATATAATTATATTTTGGAGCTTAATGACTTCATTAGGGGAGTTTCTATTCATTTTCCTAGCAATTTTATAGTTTTTTTCATACCAAGGATTGGAAGTTTTATTATTCTTCTTATATGATGTCTCATTAGAGAACTTGCTAATGGTACTGGAAAGGGTAGATAAAATGGTAATAGATTTGATCAATGTTGTTATTATAATTTAGTGAGCCTATGTCCCTTTCTAAATCACTTAATAAAGAGTTGACATTACTTCTATCGAAGCGAATGTGTCTTTTTGTTTCACTAGTCTCCTGCATGTGGGTGGTATGACTAACAAGAATGAGGGATAAAGACAAAAATTTGTGGTCAAAGTTAAGCTCATACTCGTTAAGTAGCTCAAAGTTTATAGTGCGGTTGAGGAAATGGGTGTTAGCAATCGCATAATCCATGATGTTGCTTCCTAACCCATGGAAACAGGTCATATGACTGGAGAGAGGTCACTAGTTAATACCATTACAAATGGTTAGGTCCTGGGAACTACAAAGTTTGAGGAGCTCAGTGCAGAATAAGTTCTCGATTATGTCTTCAAAGTTTCTCTTGAATCTATTATCTAAGTTACCATCCCCATCAAGCCACAAGGGGTCAGAGTTAGAGTTGTTACTTAATGTAATAGCTTGGTTAGTAGTAGTTCGAGCATTAATGTCCCGGAGCAAAAGGATATTACCTTCATTCCTTAGGTTTTATATGTCATTTTAATAAGGTATTGAGAGGACAATTCTTGTCCAAGTTGTTTTTATTATAGGATGTAGAGTTGATAGGGGCGAAATAACAGATTGCAAGAAAGATCCTATTGGTTGTAGAATTAGAGATCTCGATCCAAATGTACTGATTGAAGGGGTTGGCTTTATGAAGTCGGATATGAGAGGAAAAAATGTTCCTAATATAACAGGCTATGCCACCAAAACCTCTTCTAGAGGATTTCTTTTTCCAAGCTAACGAAGAGTGAATATGTCAAGGTAAGGGACCCTAAATTCTTCATGCTACCAAGTTTCAACTAAAAGAATAAGGTCAATATCACTCAGGATCCAACTTAACATAGGGACTTTGTATAAATGTGATTAAGATATTAAATATTTAAGGTGAAAAAGTTGTACAATATTTTGTTACATTTATGTTTATAATTTGATGTTATACAAAATGTTTTTTCTACTTTATTTTATGGTTAGAATTTGATATTTTACAACATGTTTTTCCTAATTTAAAATGTATTTGACTAGTCACTTTAACTTAATGATATAAAAAGTCTTCTTGGATGCAGATGAATGTGGTGATCACAAGATATGGCACTTGGCACACGCTTGTATTGTAGGACAACTTGGGGGAAAGGCAAGGTGTCGTCCATTTGCTAACCTCACCTCAAGCCATATTCAATGTATTCATTCCATCAGGTCTTTGTTGAGGATAGATCATTTATGAATGACGCACAACATGGACTCAAGTATAATTGAACTAGACATTCCTTTAGGAAGTATCCCAGTTTGTTGGTGGTCTAGAGATGTTGTGAGACATAGGAAACCTCAGAGACCTAGAAGGAATTGGATCATTCTGATAATAATTGTGTGAGAGAGAGCCTTAGTCAAACAGGGGGATAGGGGACGAGGTCATCAACCTCTTCCCTCTAGCATGCTTAGGGGGAGGAGAAATTTGATGAGGATATTCGAGTGAAAATTCACAAAATATTAGTTGTAATGGAGGCCAAGGAGAATTGAAACACCAAAAATGCTCTTTGGGATGTCAAGAATCTATTATCCAGGAATCTCATGGACCAGGATGAAATTAGAGATAATTTTGAAAGTAGGATGGAAGAGGCCAATGCCTTTCTAGTTCATACACGAGTGAGGATCAATAACTTGGCTAGAGTGATGAGGATCTCCTTTCCACCACCTCTTCTTCCTCTGACATCATCCAATTCGCATGACAAGTTTAAATTAGAGGGCTCTTCCCACTAGGGACAGAGACCCTCTCCGCGCAATCACTCAGAAATGTAGGCAAAGAAGGCAAAGGTGGAAGCCAACTATAGCTCTCTCGAACTGGTGGAATTCCCACTGAACCTAGCTAATTAGATGAATGTTAAGGGAACTTAAAAGGGTGAAACATCCAAGGAACCAAAGGAATCATATGTAGCATTCATTGAATGGGAGTGTGCTCCCTAGCTTCTAGAGGGATACAATGACCAATTCTTATTCCTAGAGTTGTAGGAGCAAGCTCGAAAGGAGAAAGGTCAACTAGCAAGGTATTAGGGGAGCTAGATCAATTGAATTAGCCCAATCTGAATAGGATAAGGCCCAACGCCACCAGGCATTATGAATTTGTAGGACTTTTTACTCTGAGAGGCTTTCATTTGCATGTCATTTTTCTACTTTAGTTTGTCTAGTTTCTACCACGTTCTTTTTGGTTTTGTTTTTGCATGGTTAATGTCTTACACTTAATCTCACTAAGAGACCATATGGTTTCCTTCTCATGGATATATTCCTATCTCCTCATAAATCCTCTATTTTTTTGTGCTATTATTCACACTAAGGCTCAAAGATTTGGGGGAGACCATTTGGTTTCCCTTTCATGGGTAGGCAGACTCCACATGGTTTCTCTACCTCTAATTTAAACTAGAACATAGACATTTCCGGTTCTTCAAGTTTGTATTTATATGCATTTATAATAACATAAAAAAAAATGAATTTCATACAAAAAAAATTGATATAGAAAGTTTCATGGATAAAATTATCATAATTATTAGTTGACATTTTTGTGATTTATTTACAGATAAACAATTTGTTAAAAGTATTAGTAGCTATGTTATGGAGGTTAAGAGAATGTGGATTGAAGAGTAATTTCTTTACTAAATTATTCTTCAATCCCCTAATCTTGAATCTAAACAAGTATTGTAAATGATAAAGATTGACTTGAGAATCTCTTGGTTCTTTGAATTTCAATTGAAAAATCATGGATTTCATTTGTGTTCCCATAGCCTATGTTGGTTATGTTATTAAAGGTCAACCACTAGTTACTTATACATACTTGGATGCTATCCCTTTCATGGTTAAGAACTAGCAATTATGTTTGTTTTGGATAGTATCATAAGTATTCTCACTGTGGGAAAAGTGGGCTAACTAATGGCACTTTGCACTTATAGAACCATCGTATTCTAATCATCCATGGGTTTTTTATGACCCATGGTATAAAGGTAGTATTGTAGCCTTTGGAAAAGTATATGTACAAGGGTGAGTGATTCATTCTTATCTTTGGATAGAGAGTGTCTTGTGGAGGGGAAGTCGAAGTAGGTCTTAGACTTGTGGAGGGACAAGAGGGCCTATGGTTGACAATAAAGCATCTTGTGAAGGAGAAGGTCGAGTAGGCCTGAGACCTAAGGAGGACATAGAGGGATTGTGCTCAAAAAGAGAGCATATTTTGGAGGAGAAGGTGGAGTAGGCCTCAGACCTCTAGAGGGTTGAGATCACCTTCCAAGTAGGCCTCAGAATTATAGATGACCAAGAGGTATGAGTTAGCTTGAGAGGGTCAAGAGGGCCTATGGCTGAAAATAGATCATATTGTGGAGGATAAGGTCAAGTATGACTTAGACATATGGATGGATGAGAGGGCGTAGTTGGGTTGAGAGGGTTGAGCCAAGCCAAGAGGGCATGTGGTGGTTAGCAAGAGCACAAAGACGTCCATGCACATGAGACATTGAGAGAGATATTCTCTTAAGTAATAAAGATATATACACGAGTAGTATTGTAGGTTTATTGTGAGTGAGATATTGAGTTGTGTTGGGTTTGAGGAAAGAACTCAAAGCAACAAAAGATATCAAGATCAACTAGATTGAGGATAGATCTAGGACTTGATCCACTAGATGAGATACTGGGTAATTGTTGTATATTTAAATTCCTTGATGGACAATATCCTAGTAAGCGAGTCTGAGTTGGTTCTGAGAAGAATTTAATGAAGAAATATTGATTGGGTAGAAATTGTGTGTAATGTGTTCATGTGCATGATCTAATTTATATTTTTAAATTTTGTGTTGTGTAAAAGTTAGGCACATCAATGTGTTTTACTTAATTAGTTGGGTTAAAGTTAATTTGATATTGTTACTAGATCTTGTGTGTGTTTGTGCACTAAATCTAGTGCCCAAAAATCTAACATGGTATCAAAGCATGGTCTTTAAGAAGGGAAAATAGATTTGATACTTTCATAGGTGAAAAATCTGAGTGGGAGTTGTAGGAACTGTTGTAGGTAGAAATAGTGTTTTTAAGACCCATGCCAAGAGATTTGGCAAAGTAGGAAAAACTTATTGTTTAGGCTTTAAAGGGTAGGATCAATTGGCCTAGTGAGATATGGAGCAAATCATTCACACGAGGAGTTATAGGAAATTGCATCCTAGTGCATAGACAAAGAGAAATGGATGAGAAATTCATTCATTAGATGTGTTAGGATCTTGAGAGGAGATTAACACAAGTGAATGAGAGATTAGTCATGATCCAGGTGCGAAGGTTTTGTGAGAGATATAAGATTGGAGGGATTTAGCAAGGGTCAGATCTTCTCCTATGATAAGAGAGGGGTTGAGAAGGAAAGGCTAAGATGGTAAGAGGGTTGAGATAGCTAATGGATATCCAAGTGATAAACTTGGAGTGAAGGTCAAGTGGAGACATTGAGGCCTGAGAAGGAATGCAATATAAATTTATAGTGAGTTAAGTATTCAAAGGAGTGAGCATGCTTATGAGGAATTCATCAATCTTAAAGGAATTTAGTAGCTCATAGGAGGACAAACTTCAAATTCAGGAAATTACGAGATGGCCATGTAGGTGGGAGAGATTAGTATTCAAAGAGTATTGGTACGAGAAGGCCATGCACATGGGAGAGAGTAGTCTTGAAAGATTTTATCATGGTACAATATGGCCATGTAGGATGTTTAAGAGAAAGAGTATTTCTTCGAAGAAGGATACATATCATACAATAGGAATTAATTATGTGTCATATGGAGTAGCTATGGTAGTGGATTAAGGGTGGAAATATGGTTCTAGGTTCAATGGCATAACCACTTCTAGGCGGTTTTGTGAGAATGCATCCCTTGCTAAGAGGGAGCGTTGATGTTTTGGGTAACATCAAGAGTATTCTCACATGTGGAGCAAGTAGGCTAAGTGATGGGGCTTTGGACAAATAAACCCATGATATAAACTCATGGTATTGCACCCTTTAGAAAAGTATAAGTACAAGGGTGAGTGATTCATTCTTATGGTTGGAAAGAGAGAATCTCAAGGAGGATAAGGTCAAGTACTCCTTAGACTTATGGAGGGATGAGAGGCTCTATGGTTGGTCAGAGACAATCTTATGGAGGATAAGGATGAGTAGACCTCATACCTATGGAGGGCCAAGGGTGGCTTTTGAGTAGGCCTTAGACTTATAGAGGTTTGGGAGGGCTGAGTTGGGATGACAAGGTTGAGTAGGAATGAGAGGGTTGAGAGGGTCAAGAAGGGCTAAGAGAGCAAAGAGGGACAAGAGGGCCAACAGGGTTGAGAGAACTGAGAGGGTTGAGCAAGGCTGAGAGGTTTGAGAGGGCCAAGAGGGTCAAGAGGGTCTGTGGTGGTTAGTAAGAGCATAAAGACGTGTATGAGAATGATACATTGAGAGACACATTTTCTCAAGTAAGCAAGAGATCTAGATGAGTAATATTGTAGATTTGTTGTGAGTGAGTGTAACAACCCTACTAAAGATCCATGTAAAAATATATATAAGGCCACGATCATGGGACACCTATTCCAAGATGAATGTGGGGCAAGACATCCTAGTGTGGGTGTTCATTTGGTTATTAATGGCTAAGGAAATTGGCAAAGGAAATTGCCATTTTTACCACATGTATTTATGAAAATAATGGAAAATGAAGAAAATAAAGGCCTCATCGATAAAAAAGGCTTATGAGGATCAACGGGAAAGGATTGGTCAGTGTAAGGCTAGGTCAGTTCAGTTTTGGTGGAGCTCTCCTCTATACTCTCTCATACTATTGGATACTTAGAGTTTTATTGGAGCAGTATTGGAGGAGTGTGGCATACTTGGAGTTTTGGAGAAAGAAAGCGCAAGAGGACATCGGGATCAGCATATACAGTGGGTTTTACTTGTAGGTACCAAGTTACATGTATGTTTTACTCACTAGTTTTGGCATGCATGGCACACACATGTGGTTTATTGGTCTTGATCTGTCACTAGCATGGAGGATTTCCTGGATTGAGAGTGAATTTTCCTAGCCTTTCCAATTAATGGATAATAAGGGTGTTATGGATTCTTTTTCTTTGTTTTATGGTGGGTTCTTATGTTTCCTTAGGTTGGGTTGAGTTACTAGTTATTGGAGCCTTGGTTGGACAATTTCTCTAGAGCCCTGTAATAACTGAGGTTGAGTTATTAGTCTTGGAGCCTTGGTTGGGCAAACATTTTGGAGCCCTTGTTGGGTTGAGTTACTAGTCCTAGAGCCTTGGTTGGACAAATTCTTTAGAGCCTAGAAGTAGCTGTGGGTTGACTTACTAGTCCTAGAGCCTTGGTTGGAACAAACGCTCTGGAGCCCTAGAAGGCTTGGATAGAGAAAAATCTAGTGATGGTTTTGTGATGTTCGATAGTGAGGTTGAATCATTCTTTGATGGGTTGAGGTGTTGGCCTCTAGAATTCCTAGATGGTTTTGGATTGATGTGTTTCGTGAGATCCCACATTCATACTTGGAATATGGCACAAGGTTGAATGGCTAAAGAGAGATTTGGCTCATCCATTCTATGGTAGGGTGGAACATGGAATTCCCATTCTAGGTTTGGAATTTTCATCAATAATATAAGGTTATTCATCCTTGTATTTCTATGAGTATTATACCGGTTTATATGTGGATTATATGGCTATGATTTCCTTGGTATTTATGCTTCTATTATGATGGTTATGTATATGTTTTATGACAATAGAAATGTATGGCTCTCATCATGTTTTTACTTGTAAATGAATGAAAAATGTATTTATGAACTAATGGATGAAATGGCAGCCAATGTGTTGAGGCATCAATGCTTCTTAGTAATTGTCAGCTACGTATGAGACTCCTATGCTTAGAACTGTTATTCACACCTATAGATTACATAGTTATGATATGTTTGACGAAATTCCAGTCATTGCCAGTAGGGGTCCATTCAAGTAATTGCATATGTATTGTCATTTCCTCATTATCTTGTTGTTTTGAGAGTTTCATTCAATTTTGAGAAGTGAAAGCGTGGCTCAAATCCCAAGGACACTAGCACAACGTAGTGGAATTTATTCCTTGGACACTAGCATGCCTTGTCATGAGAGTGTTTAGAGCCTCCAAGACGTTGTCATGCCGATATCATGGGAGCATCTAGGGGTTAAGTGATCTAAAATCTCAGTGGGACTCAGGGGTTGGTTGGCAGAAAGGTTGGGATGGTTCTTGAAGGTCTTAATGTTGATGTTATAGGTCGTTGTGGTGTGTTTCCATCAGTTCCACTTCCTTAATGTGACTTAGGAGGTCAAATCATATCATAGCGGCCTCTCATAGCATGTTTATCCCGGTTGGTCGGTTACATGAGTAGATGTGGGAGGAGAGTGTTATAGAGTGGTATTAGAGTGGGTTCCACTCTCTTTGGGTCATATTTGATACTATAGAGTGGTATTAGAGCATGTTTCACCCCTTGGACAGGATGGGAAATGTGTTGGTCATGCATTCATGTCGGTTGCATATGTGTTCCTTATGCATATAGTCCATGTGCTTGTTGCATTTGCATGGTGTTTATCATGGTTGTAGTGGTGTCACCATGTGAAGGTTGATGGTGTTGTTGTGGGATGTGTCATCATGAGTGTATAGTTTTATATTAATTTGTTATGCATGCCGGTGTATACATGTTTTTATGCAAACATTTTCATGGTGAAGGTTGTTGTGCATAAGGTCATTTTATGCAATTAGGTCATCATGATGATATTGGTATGTTATGATGTTAATGTGTGGGCTGAGATAGAGAAGGAGATGCATATCATTAAAGTAAATATGCAACATTGGACCTCGAGGCAAGAGCATGTCGTCATATAGGTTTGTATGTTGGGTATCCTGGTATGTAGATTAAGGATTGTTATGTGCATTCTAGTTATGTGTATTTATTTCATTCTATTGATGTTAGGATTACATACATGATAGATGCTAGTTGATTAGGGTAGTCATATGCACATGTTAGATAGTCATAAATGATAGTAACCTATGGTTGTATGCATTTCTATTTTGTTTTATGTTAGATAACTTAATTATTATGTTATATGTTGTTGATGAGTATGTTATAGGTTAAATTTCTATTGTTATGTGATAGTTATCTTGATGATTAGGTTATATGTTGTTAATGAACATGATATATAACTTTTTGTTGATTGATAGTTAGCTTGATGATTAGGTTATATATTTTTGATGAGCATGCTATATAAATCGTTGTTGTTATATGCTAGTAACTTGATGATTAGGGTTATTACATTCAGATATTGATGTTATATGTATCATACTAAATTGAATTTGTATATGTGAATGGTTAGGGTTATGAAATTTAGGTATGAGTTAATATGTTGAGATATTATGTCATACTAATCTAGATTGACTGTGCAAATTTGATTATTATGTATGAATGATAAATTTTTATGAGCTTATGATATGGACATGTTAGCTAGTGACTATTTGTTGTCTAGTTAAATCCTCTCTGCAGATAGAGATGATCCCTCTAGCCCAATGAGTGGGACTAAAAACCTATGTGATAATCTACAAGACACTTTCCTAGATTACAATCGAAATGGGAGAAGAAGAAGATGACCTATCACATTCTGATGCTATAACGCACTCCTTTGTCGAAGATCTCGAATCGCTCGCCTCACGCCCAGCTTTACTACTCACAGCATTTGGATACCTGAACAAGAGATGAAAGACAAAAAAAGAATACAAGTACAAAAAGTAATCCACTTAACAGATCAAGTAGCATTAAGATAAATGATGCATTAACACAAAATTTATGGAAAGTGAACCAACAATTGTATATATTAATGAAATAAAGGAGGAAGCATACAACCAAGACTCGATGTCAATAAGCTCCCCTTGAGTGAATGTCCAAGTAAAATCTCAACCTCCCCAAGCACTCCTTCTCCAAACCAAATGAGTAGCATGTAGGCACTATCTTAGCATAAAGGTGAAAATAATCATAGACCAACCATTTAGGAATGGGAGAGGATGAATATATAGGCAAGGAAAGGGAGTTAGGATCTCTCCAAAGATAGGATAAGGTCTTCATCTCAAGGAGGTAGCTCATAGGGATAACATCAAAGGGAAATATTGGGAGAATTCGACCACATCCACACCGAACAACCTCCAGATCAACATTATGGAAGCCTCTAGATCACGAAGGTTTTTGTCCTCTTTGGGAAACTTTCCTTTTAGGGATCAATGTGAGTATTCAAGTAAAAAAACATGCTGGAAGTGCTAGACTAGTATAGTGCAACTTGTCATCAACATTAGTCTCTAGTGTCACAGCCACGCTGGTCCTGAAATTAGGGTTTTAGAGCTTACTTCTTCAGGGAAAGTTCAAGTCATGTTTCCATCAGTGTTTTAGGAAGGATCTGAACTGCACATCAGGATGGGTACACTGCATGATTGCCAAGTTTCAGGCACTTCTGGGTATGACACAGGGAACTATGGAGGCGTGACCAAATATTGTATAACAGATGCCCCCTAAAGAATGAAGGTAGAACAGGGAGTGATGGATGAGATGCATTATGAGCTTTGGAAAGAACGACAAAAGCCACTGTTAGGAGACTTGTAAATAAAGGATTCATATACATATACATATATAATATCAAAACATGAATCCATGGTATGGATGCAGCCATCCAGATAGAAAGGACTATGTAAACATCCATGACGTGGGCACAAACATCTGAATGAAAAGGATCATCTATAAATCTAAGATCCAAGGTATGGACGGAGCCACCCAATATAGAAGGATCATCATCATCATAGATATAAACCCCCATGGTATGGTCACATCCATCCGTATAGAGGAAACATGTATACAATCATGAATAATACATAACTCCACATAACCTGAGTCATATCAGGTAAAACTTAGGGTCTTGCACTCCATCCCAACCCAATCAAAGTATGAATTCTAACATGCGAATGAATGTGTCGAAGTCGAGCATGCTAGAAAGCCACCTGATTACTGGTCAATGGTGTGAACCGTTAACATGCATGAGAGGAACCATCAATAATGATAATGGCTCTCAAGGTACGATAGTACAATCCGTGAATGTGAAAATGAGGCTGAAGTCGAACACTCGTGGAATCATCCGTTCAAAGGCCAATGATGAAAACATGTCATTAGACGCAAAGAAATTTCCATTAAGGCATGCAAACTCTAATGTACTGAAAGGGAGTCTCCAAGTCACCTTCTTGGATAATGAGCTGAAGTCGACAGGAAGTGACTCGTCGAAAGAGGGCCATGATGATTCCCCCATCATCGACATGAAACAAGGAATAAAGTGGAATAAGTTAGTATGATCCAAGACTGTAGTAAAAGGTCAAACAATGCATAGGTAATAAACTGCATATAGGACGTCTCTTGAACATATCGGTGACACCACTCCGAAGTGTGGCATTATTTGACTCAACATAAGACCAAGGGTCATGATGACGAAATGGAATAGTGAGATGAGAGGAAAAATGGATCACCCAAACCTAGAAAGACAAGTGACTGAGCAAGGATATCCCAACCCCGACATGAGAAAAAAATGAGTTTCATGTTCAAGAGCTACATGTTGCCTATAGAAAAGATGTTTCACTTTCATTTTTCCCCACTATTTCTAGCAAGTACCCCAATTATTTTTTATCACAAGTTTGAAGGAGATAGAACATGCTTGTCATATAATTTCATTCTTCAAATGAATCCATCCTAGTAAGTTTTACGAGTCCTAGGAAGGAGAAACTCGGTCTCATCATGGTGACAAGTCTTTCGCCGTTTAATTTTTTACATGACCAACATAAGAATAACTCGATATATTTTTCATATTTAGAGAGTTTGAAAAGAGACGAAAAAGAAAACTCTACCATGTCCCTTTTCGTAATTTGTCTCTCGAAACCGAAAAGGTAGAAAACAATATTTGATAGGACCTCTTGGGCATGTCGACCAAGGTGTACCTTTTTCTTAAATAGTCAATCTCAACCCAAAAAAGGGGTAAACATATACTGAGACGATGTCAATTCATTTAATTTAACGAGTTCGAAAAGACAAGTACTCGATGATCTTTTCATATTTAGAAAGTCAAAAAAGAGCTTAAATATGATTCCAAGGGGGTTCCTTTTTCGTTTGTTTTTAAGGAGACTAAAAAAGAGATAAAACAAAAATTCGTTGAATCAGTAAAAAATGATCATTGTAACCATTGAAAGAACCTGTAACTGCACAAAGATAGCCACATATCACTAATATCAAAGAAAATAATAATATATGGGAAAAAATGTATTTAAAAACTTATGAATAGACCAAAAGTAAAAAACATTTTTACCATTTCACTTGGAGTAAATTGGAGAGTACATTTTACCCTATTTTCCTTGATTCTTCAGGCAAACAGTGTGAAATATCTAGGGCACCATTTCATGAATCGTCAGCTCCAGGTAAGAGCTCTTGCTTTTCATTCTAATTTCATTCCATTTCATAGGATTTTTGATAGTTAAAAGGGAGGATTTAAAATTTTCAAATCAAGGGTGATTAGTGCGAGTCTGCTCATTGAATCCGCGTTGATCACCCTTGAGCCCAAAAGGCTCTCGCGCTGCCGGTGCGGAAATAAGTAAAACAGACATGCTAGTTGCAAGTTGGAAAAAAGAAAGAGAAATCCTTTCTCTTGATCGATTTTTTTTTAGTTTTCAATCTATGATAAGGAATGTAATCAATGTAAATGGTTTGTTTGTACGAGATTTCGACAACATGGTCATCAATGGATTGAAGGGGCCATGAGGCAAAATATCATCAGGCTGCCTAAAGTGTTGAATGTGTCAACACTTTAAGGGACTACGGGTTATTGAAATTATTCCAAACCCTGGGACTCAAAGTTAAAAATGAGCTGCTACATTATATGATTAGTCTATGGGATGTTGATCAGCAGATATTCACCATCTGAGACCAAGAGTTAGAGTTGGAAGTACTTGATATCTACTTCATTACTAGATTTTCCAGAAGAGGGGAAAGAGTCCAACTCTTTGGATCTCTTGGTGGAGGTGAGAGCACCGATACCTTAATCAGAAGGCATTACCTGGGTGCAGAGACAACTGTGAGTGGGAAGGTGAAGATAGAATCCATTGACAATCTTCCCTTGAGGACAATTCTATGCACCATGTCCCGTATAGCTGAGGCGTAGGCTTCGCATCAGATCTCGAAATCAAAATTCCAGTATGCAGTGGATTTCCTTACTCCAACAATGTTCAAATTGTGTGAGGGACTATGGGTCAACATGAAGAGGCAACTGACCAAAGGAAATTTGGGAAACTTGAAGCAGCTCGGCTTTGGTTTGATTTTGGTCACTACTTTTTGGAACGTGTGCCCTTATTTCGGTACCAACAGGTATAGGTGGAGGATCATGCTCCACAAGATCTGAGGCTGATCATATGGAGTGAGATCATGCCTCATGGAGGAGGGGTCCAGCAGGTGCATTTCCCTTCGTCATTCTTTGGTTGGCTGTGCCAAAAATCTATTGTTGTGGATGAATATTCTTATGTAGGCACAGTTTTCAGAGAAGACCCAAATTTGCCTCTACCACTAGGTGAACAATGGACCGATGCAGGTAAAACTTGTTTTTGGATTTTTTTCAAGTTTTACGAGTTTTTTTTGTTAAAGTGCATCTGGAGTTTTGTTGTGATAAATGTGAAGATGTGGGACCATAAAGGCCTCCTGACATGTCGATGATAGTATGACAAGTAGTACATCAGATAGAAGATGTTCCATATGAGGAAGGAGAAGATCCTATAATAGAGATGGAATGAAATATGGAAGTGATTACCCAAGGGATTCCAGAATATGCGACTATAGATGATGTACCAATGTGATAGGAAGGGCATATAGTTGGAGTGTCCGCGAAACTATGTCATCTGTTAAGCCCAGTGATCAGAGCGGTCTCATGCTATCACAAGCATCATGTGGGCGAATAGCCTTTTCTAGTCGTGTCTTTTGCACTATTGTAGGCTTTAAAAGCCATGTGTCCCAGAACACTTATTTTTTGAAATTTGATGAAACAAACTTTGACAGACACGATATATATATATATATATATATATTATATATATAATAAGATATATAATATATACTGCATGCTTCTATCTTCTACTTATGTGTTATGTATCATGATGATGCGATCAGTTTTATAATTTGCACCATGTAGGCTTTAAAATCCATGTCTCCCAGAACACTTATTTTTTTGAAATTTTTGAATGAACAAACTTTGACAGACACGATATATTTATAATATATATATATATATATATATATATATATATATTATATATATAATATATTATATATATATATATTATATATATATATATATCTGCATGCTTCTATCTTCTACTTATGTGTTTATGTATCATGATGATGCGATCAGTTTTATAAGTTACACAAATGTCTATCAAGAACATAATTTGCTAATGCATCTGTTAGTGTATTCAAATTCCATGGAATGTGTTGATATGTGATATAACCAAAATTTCTTTCGAGTAATTGAACACGTAAATACATATGCAAAATTTGTGGATTTCTTATTGAGTAATGACTATTCAATTGTAACACAACGAGTCATGAATCTAACTTAACAACTAAATTTCTAATGCCAAGGGAAACTGCTTCGGATAACAGTTCAATAACTGCACTGCACTCGACAATATTATTAGTTTTTCATCCTAGGAAAATACCTTGTAAATCGATCAACCCGCGATGAGAGGAAAAAAGTGCCTAAGATGCAAAGGATAAGTTCTGTGTGCTACAACAAGCACCATCAGAAATATAAATATAATGGTTTGATGACATCTGCAAACCGAGTGAAACACAAGGTAAGCAAAGGAAACATGTCTGCATAGCAAACAATCACACCAAAAAATCAGAGCTGCACAACAATGAATTCACACACTAATGTATAAAAGTAATTACACAAAACTCACACATAATACTTTTTTCAGATAAAGCCCATTGTGGGGATGTGATAACGCATTACTTTCGTAGTCAACCAACTCATAGGCACCTTTTTTCAAGACACATTTAATGATGTATGGCCCATACTACATAGGTTCAAACTTCCCATCTCCCAACTTATCATTGGCTTTGTCATACAGCAAGACCAAATCACCTTCAGTGAAAACGTGCGGGGAAATAGTTTGATCAAAATGAGGTTTAACTCATTTTTTATGTGCTTTGATTGCCATCGAGCAATATGATGGGTCTCATCAAGCCTCTCGAGATAGAGTAACCTATCCTCTTCAGGTGAGGTATCAGGGAGTAACTCAATAAATAACTTTAATGAAGGAATTTCACATTTGATTAGGAGTGTCACCTCTAAACCATAAGCCAACTGGAATGGAGTGAAATCAGCGGTTGTCTTAGCTAAAGTTCGGTAAGCCCAAAGAGTTGAGAATAGCATGAGATTCCAATCCTCTTATGCTTCACAATGGTTTGTTGAAGAATAATAATTAAGAATTTGTTAATTTCTTTAACCTGGCCATTGGCCTATGGGTAGTAAGGAGTTGAGCTATCATGGTGAAGAACCAACTAAGCAGTCAACTCTACTATCATGTACTAACGAAAATGTGATCCTTGATTAGTGACAATGGCCTAATGGATGCCAAAATAAGTTATGACATGGTTAAAGAGGAACTGAGCAACAGTGATACCATCAACATTATATTGTGGCATCGCCTCGACCCATTTAGTAAAATAGTCGATGATGACGATGATATAGCCATGACCCCCAGTCGAGTGAGGGTTACATGTCATGAAATAAATGCCCCATTTAGAAAAGGGGCCAATGGTAATGACTGGGTGTAAGGTTGCTGGTGAGGCGTGCTATTTGCGGTTATAAATTTGACATTCATGGCACTTTTGAACTACCAGAATACAATATTTGAAGATAGAAAGCCAAAAATAACCAACGCGAAGGATCTTCTGAGCAGTGGCATATCCTGACATGTGACCACCACATGCCCTAGAGTGGAATTCATTCAAGAATCATTTAGCCTCTTCAAGTGTTAGACATCTTCGAAGAACATAATCAACACCGACTTGGTACAACGTATCACCAATAATCCAATAAGGTTGAGACTAATTCCGAATGATGTGTTGGTCAGATTGAGACAACTTGGATAGAAAATTTTTGGTCTAAAGATAAAAAATAATATCTCCATACCATGGGTCGAGTGCTGATGAAAAACAAAGTTTCATCAGGAATCTTCTTAGTAAAATAAGTGGAGGTCTTTGTAGAAGGAAGAGCGCAGATTAATTAAGCAAAAATGAGTGACTTCTTTGATTTGGAGGAAGTGAAATCCAAATAAAACTCTTGTAGGATAAAAATCCATTTAGAGTATTTCCCCCAAATGAAATGAGAGTCAGAATATAAGTCATGGTTTTACAGTCAGAAATCACCATGGTCTTTCGTAGAAGAATGTAATGGCAAAATCATTGACCAGCATGGACTACTGCCAAGTTAAGTTGCTCAACATGAGCATATTGAGTTTCAGTTTCAATAATATTTCAACTCAAATAATAAACCACATGTTCATTTCCATCATAATCATCCTAGACTAGCACCATAGAATTGGTATTGTCAGTCGTGGCCAAGTACAGGAAATAATTGGAATGATGGTTAGGGGGATGCAATAAAGAAGCACTGATGAGTGTTTGATTTATAACATCAAAATATTTTTGGAAAATTTCATCCCAAATGAATGGTATCCCTTTCTTGAGTAAGTGAGTAAATCCCTTGGCTAACTTAGCGTAATTAGGGACAAAGCAACGAAGAAAATTAGCCTTTCCTTGCAAACTCTACAATTGGTGCAGCGATGAAGGAGGGGGTAGATTTACAATAGCCTCAAATTTTAGAGGATCTATTTGGATACCTTCTTTGGACACAACAAAACCAAAGAGCCGACTAGATTCTATGCAGAAGACACATTTATGTAGATGGAGATGAATATTATAGTGTCGACAACGTAGAAAGATTACTTGAAGGTAGTCTGGCTGGTCATGATGCTTAGCAGAATGAGGTGGTAAGCCATCTAGATAAGGTTGAACAATGTGTTTAATATCACGAAAGTCGTATGACATTGCTCTCTGAAAGGTAGCACCAACGTTTTTAAGACCGAAAGGGAGCTTCTTATAAGAAAAAGTCCCTAATGGACAGATGAAAGCCGTCTTCTGTTGATCAATGGGTAATATGTTAATCTGGTTGTAACCAAAAAAACCATCCATAAAAGAGAATATCTCACGCCCAACGCACTCATAATGATCTGATCAATAAAGGGGGTGGGATAGTTATCTTTAGATCGGGCGCGATTGATATCACGGTAATTAACCGAAACTCGGATTGTTCCCTTCTTTTTAGTAACATGTAAAATATTAGAGACCTAGTCTATCAATGGGATAGGGTAAATAAAACCAGCCTTTAGAAGTTTTTCAACTTCTCCCTTAATAGCAGTGGCCTTCCTATGATGAAGTCATTGATGAACAAGCTTCGCTTTAGGATACATGGGTATTTAATGCACCATAATAGCTGGATCAATACCAAGTGTTTCCTCATACAACCAAGCAAATACATCACAAATTTTTTTGAAAAGGTCAGTGCAAACCCTGATCTCATCAGGAGAACAAGAAATTCCAATGTGAATTTTATCGACGATTCCAGGTTTAATGGAAGTGTCGATTGGCATGGTTGCAGTAATATTTCCCATATTACCTTTGGACAAAACTTCATGCACGAGAATAGGTGTTTCAAGTGGATGCATTAGGTTATGAGAAAAAAAAAATCCTCGAGACATGACGGAATTTCACTTAGACTTGGAAGAAACAAGGAACGATGATGGGCATATCCCAAGGAGTTTTGTCAAGAGACATAACCTCAAAAATACTCTCGTTAGTATGTAATATCTCATTCAAGGGATCTGGAGAATCCCAAGAACCAAGCCAAGGAGATTGTGAATAGGTATCTAGGTTAATGCTGAGAGCAACATGAATTTTTGAAGCGGCCCTAGAAGCCGAGACAATTTCTTGATAAGATTGTTCTAAAGGACTTAGCGGCATAGCGTCACCAAAAAAATCAACCTGATTCAGAGAGGGAACAATCCACATGTCAGTAGAGATAGAGATCATGTTGATCGATCCAGAGGTAGGAGAGAAAAAGTTCCCATTAAGGAAAAATATTTGAAAAGACCTGCCCCCACATTCTCATATGGAATATCAGTATTTCCCACATATGGGATGTTGCCATTTGAAGCACCGAAAGAGAAAAACACAATTGATCGACGGTGACAATTTTTCCTTCATGGGGAAAATGGAGCACCCAGAACAAAGAGGAAACCAGAAAAAACATGTCATGGGTCCAACTTCGTCCAAGTAGAAGGTTGTAAAGCAAATTCACATCTACAATTTCTACTTCTAACTCGACAGTCTTCCCTTCCAAAGTGATGGGAAAACTTCTGAGAATACCATAAGGATGGGAGCCTCTGCCGTCAAAGGCCTCCAGGGTGTTCAGGGACTGGTTGAGAGCTAGAGAGCCAATGGATTTCCAACATGAAACATACCTGATTCAGGTGGAAGTGCCTTCATCAATGACATTCTGATGGATCATCTTACCTTTTATAATAACTTGAATAAAAAATTCAATTTGACGAGGAAGATGACGAACATGGTTTTCAATATCAAAAGTAATCAAGTTCAAATTAGCAAGATCGATGCCTCTTATAGTAGAAAATAATGATTTCCGCTACATTGGACAAGTTTGGAGAACTTCCAAAGCATACATCGCCAAAGGTGCTTGAGCTAGATCTTCAACAATACTGTAATGTTGAGCAACGCTAGAAATCAGATTATAGGATGATTTCAAAAGCACAACTTTGGGAGGCAGTCAAATGACAGATTCGTTGTTAGGTATCTCAATATGGAGAGGACCAGAATTGGGTGGAGTGGAAGTAGAAGGTATATCAATGGCTTCCTTTTCCACTGCCTTCTTTTGAGGGGTTTGATAATCTTTCGTTCGAGTGGTTACAAAGATAGGTAATGAACCCATCATTGTGTAAACCTGAGAATCAAATGAGGCAAAGGATTGTGGTTGGTCTACCAACTAAGTCTTCTGAGATGGAAATGGCTCTTTCAATACACCTGGGGTCCCTTTTAATAAACGACTAACTTCTGATGTCAGGGACAATCCTTGGCGTAATGATCTTCCTCACAAATGAGGCAAGGATATTTCGGCTTTTGTTTCAAGGCGTCATCATCAGAAGACTTGGGAGAATCATGTTTTGGGGCATCATATTTTTCTTTACCTTTACCCTTCTCCTTACCTTTCGAGGCTTTGTCTCCTGTGGTAGACTAGATGACATTGACCACAGAGGTTTTACTAGGATTTGACGTGTTTCTTGAAGGATGATTAGAACTAGTATTCAAAACATAATATTTCTTCGAATAAGCTTTAGTAGAAGTTTGATATAATGATCCAATTATACCATCAACAGGTGGTACATATGGAGACTTCGAAGATGCGGGATCCAAAGATGGCCTTGGAGCATCAAGTCAAATTTCATATAGCCTGCTAGATTGGGAATAAACCAAATCCAAATACTGGGCATGGGCAATAATTTGATCCTTGGTAACACAACCACCAATTGCTATATCATCAGCGATTTTGTTTACGAATGACTTGGTGAAATATTTGGTTAACAACTGATCAGGGATTTCGAATTTGATATGGCAATGCCGATGTCTCCATTGATGGATGTGATCGGAGATATGGATCATGGTACTCTGTTTTAGAGATGTGAGAAAGTGAGTACCAATTTCATAATGAACTAGTAACTCAGAGTGGGTTAGGAAGGCCATGGCCAATGAATTGAATTCTACATAGGTACCTCAAGGCAACTCAATGTACCACTTTACTACAACACCTATCAAGATTTGTTGAAAGAGGTGAAAATGAATAGAATCATCAATGGAGGAATTGGAAGAATGACATAAATGGTATGTCATCACATGGGCTTGAGGTTCCTATTTAACTTTTCCTTCAAATTTGGGGCAATCACTCAGAATTTTAGTGGGAACTGGAGGCCAATACGGCAAATGAAGAATTGGATCATTAGTAAGCCTTAAGACATCAGGTAGTTCCAATGTCGCTAAAAATGGAAATTACGGGTTAAAAGGCATATAAGGCCTTTGATAAGGCCTAGTCTGCTGGTTCCAACTTTGTTGGTAAGGATTCTGCCCCCAAAGTGGAGGATTTTGATCATAAAGGATCTTTTTTCCCCACTGAGGGGTACCTTTACCATAAGGTGAATTCTATCCAGGGTAGTTTTGATATTGACCTTCCATATGCCGTTGATAACCATAAGGAGGATAAACATTATGTGGAGCATATGGATTGTAAGGTTGTTGCACCTGTTGACCCTAGTAATAAAGTTGTTGCCCCTGTTGCTACAGTGGTTGGCCTTATGTCTGGAAGGTTTGACCTTGTTGATATATAGATTGGGATTGTTGCTGCAAGGGTTGACCTTGTTGTTGCGATGGTAGACCTTATGGATACAAAGGTTGGGTGAATTGTTGGAAAAATCGTGTTTGTTGTTGCAAAGGCTGTTGAAATTGCTGCAAAGGTTGCCCCTATTGCTACAAAGGTTGTGTTGTGCTATTCAACATGCCCCCCATTTTTCTATTTTATAAATTTCTTATGAAATTTATTTTAAATGGAGACCCTTAATAAATTTTGAAATACCAAAAAAAAAGATTAAATAAAACATTTCTTTTATTTTATAACCCCTTTTTAGGCCAAAATCGCAAAATCAATTAAAAATAATGACCCCCGAAGCCAAAACCCAACATTTGCAATCAAAAGTTAAATTTTAAGGTCAGCATAGAAATACAAAGGAAATGGCCCGCAATCCTAAATATTTCTAACAAAGGAATGATGCATAAAACACATAAATCCAAGGCTTTTGGGACCCACAAGGTTACATCACTATATCGCATTGCAAACCACAAAAAGGACTAGCTCACTAAAATAAAAAAGGGCATTGGTGAGGGGCGAAAAATGTCACCATAAGCTTATTGGTGATGGTCAAAAGAGCCTTCGTCACCAAAAACTAAACGTCACCAAAGGTGGCATCGCCAAAAGTATAGGTGATGATGGATAGCGACCATCACCATTTCATATGAGTAATGGTGACGGACCATAGCCTTTGTCACAAAAATTGAACGTCATCAAAGGTGGCATCGCTAAAAGTATAGGTGTTGTAATGAAATTCAAAGTCTGTCACCACTAATGATTTATAATGACAGATAATGATCGTCACCATTTCATATGAGAAACGTGATGTACCATAGCCGCTGTCACCAAAAATTGAACATCACCAAAAGTGGCGTCGCCAAAAGTATAGGTGTTATGGTGACATTCAAGGTTTGTCACGAATATCGATTATAATGATGGAGAGTGACCGTCACCATTTCATATGAACAACAACGATTTATTGTGATGGATCTTTCATGGTTGTCACTGTTGCCGCATATATATGGTGATGTTTGTTGACCATCACCAACAGTCGCATTGCCAGAAGTATAGGTGTTGTGGTGACATTCAAAGTTTGTCACGAATAATGAATATAATGACGGAAAACGACTGTCACAATTTCATATCAACAACAATGATTTATGGTTACGAACCTTTAAGGGTCATCACTATTGATGCGTATGATGGCGTTTGTTGACCGTCACCATTTCATATTTTGGCGAGGGTCAAAAAATGTCACCAAAGCTCATTGGTGATGGTCAAAAGAGCCTCTGTCACCAAAAATTAATCGTCGTCATTCCATATGGATGTCAGGGCATGATGGAATCAAACTACCAACCTCCTGCTTATAAATCAGGTGCTCTTCCATTCAGCTAGCACCCTTTAAAGAATTAGAATTTTAAAAATTAGACCTTAAAACTTCATAAATTGTAAATATTACAACTTTCAATAAATTAAAGTCTTGGCAATATTTTACTAAACAAGAAAAGCAACATCAAAGCTGCAGGTTCCTACCTAATGGTTATGGAAGTTATGAAAAGTGGGTGGAGGGGAAAATAATTATGTATAAGAGAATCAATATGCTCAGTTGAATGCTCAATTAGAAGTGAAATTCTAAAGACATTTATAATCTATAAATGACCTATAACTAGCAAATGCACCAACTATTGCAAAGGAATTGTCATAAGGGGATAGCATATGGAAGAAGAACAATGATGAAGACATATGCAACATGTTATAGGTTGAGTGAAAGAAAAATTTCAATGTTGTTGTTGTTTTGTGTTTAGATATATGAATGATATCTAAACTTATGTGCAAATGTAACACAGATCTCTGGAAACCATGAACGACATATGATAAAAAAAAATTATTATAATATATATAATATAAGATATATAAATATATATATATATAATAGATAATATAAATATATAAAAAATAATATATATATATATCCCTTTACATAAACCAACATGCAATTTGGAATTTCACAAGTCCGCACTCAAAACATGACAACAACCAACAAATAAAAGAAATTGACTTGGAAAGAAAGAAATAGCTTCACCTTCATTCTTGAGCTGCTTCTGTTTATTTGAATTTGACTTGTGACATTATTTATTTGACAAGGAATCAAAATCATCACTAGTATTAAATTCATCCAACACAGACTTTGGAGATCCCACTGACATCTGTGTTTTTCTTGCCATGCCTGAAAACCATGGATATCCATGTCGATAGTAGAGTAATATGTGTGTCTGTTGCTCAAGAACACATTCCTTATTAACCATTTTTACCTGATAGAAACCAAAGGGACAACACAATATCATCGTACACAAAATCCCCTACCGAAATATAATCATAAGTTAGCTAAGAAGTATAAAAGATGTTGTTAATTAATAAAATTGTATTTGTAAATTTTGTTTCTTTAGATTTAAAAAAGATTATGTTGTACAACACTTCTGTCTATTTATCTAGGAAATTATATCATAGCATATATCACACGGTAGCAATCTACAGTGCCTAAAGTAAAAAGACAAATTTCCTCAAGAAAAGAGATTTATAAAAGAGCTTTAAAAACTATATGTTTGTCATGAAAGCTTTAATTAGTTTAACATGAAACTAATTGGGGTTTGAAAATCAAAACCATTCATAGGAAATGAATAGGACAATGGCCTAATTCACTTTCATAAAAATAAAGCTTGAGTCACTATTGTCATTGCAAATAACTGAAATTTGGGTAGTGGTATAATAGTTAGAGCTTATTTGCAGGGAAGACTCGTCAATACCATCATTTTTTTTTCCACAGTTTGTTGTGTCTCTAGATCCGGAAGATAGCTTATTATTACCAAGTTCTACCTTTCAAGTGTTGATTTCTGGCTCACCTTTTAAAACACAATTCTACCACTCCATTTGATTTTGTTTTGTCAAGAGAATTGGTAGGACCTTCCCATCCTCTATTTTACATCAATTAATGACCATACAACAATGATATAAATAATAACAGATACACAACAAAGGCCAAAGATGCACTTGTTGTATACCTATGTTCTAGGAATCATCTGACCTTACTGATGCAAAGAGCTTACCCTGAAAAAATTGCAACCACATGGTACAAAAAAAAATTAAATCAAGCTCCAAGTAAACCAATACAAATATGAACATCCTTTTAATCAATAAAATCCCAGAATTAAACTAAAAGTGGCCTAGAATTGAATGTTATATCAATCATGTCAAGTAACTAACATCGGGTGAGAAATACAGGCCATGCATATTGGATTAGTGAAATAATTCATGTGATAAATCTCAAAATCAAACAAATGACTTACAACTAAGAAACGTGAATAAATGACTTACAACTAAGACATGAGGTTTCCCTTTCAACACTGTCGTTAAATAAATCTTCTTTATGTCACAGATCATTAAACATTTTATGATACTAGGTGGAAGTGGTATTGTAACATTAACCTCTGATAAAGTCTGTGTCTATGACTACTTCTCAAAATTTGCTCCATTAGCAGCATTTGGGGCTATATAAGATACATGCAAAAACCATCAACATGAAAATGAAATCTACAACCTTGTAAAAAAATGGGAGGAAAAAAATAATCCACAAATTGAAACAAACTATAGGATAACTCATTCCTACAACATTATTATTCTGTCATGAACAATAAAAAAAATAAATCAGGAGAAATGTAATTTTTGCCACATTTTGACAATAATTTCCTTTTGCATATTCTATGAGCAATTGATGAAAAAAGTCAGCTAAAGCTTGTCAACATTAAGATTATAGTAAAACATAAAGGAACCGCTCCAACACATATAATCTTAAACATAAGTATCTATACATATAAGTATTTATTGAGGACATTGTATTTTGTGAAAATATGGAATTCAAATCTTTCAAATAATACAATTTATGGTACAACTGCCTTACGAAGTCCATTCATTCGAGTATTTACGAAGTCCATTCAGGAATTTCTTCAAAGTTCAAAGTTCAAACAATTAACATGTAGCCTAAAAAAGCTCATATTTGAAAAGGAAATAACCCAATGATGTAGAGTATATATCTCACATTTAAATATCCTACTTTCCAGACATTTAAATGACATTTTTTAGCATACTATTGTGAATTCAGCACAAAATGCTAGAAAAAAATATTGATGGTTATTTTCTTTTTAAATGGAAACTAGGGCTAAATTTCACTTTGAATAGCTCCTTTGGGGAATATAATTGTGGCATTGAATTCCTCTTTTATAGAGGATCAAAATCAATCTAAAGATCGTCAGATTTGGATAAGTAGAAGTGGAATTTTGAATTTATGTTTCTCTCATGTAAATTATTGAGGTCGGCCTCAACTATATGTCGACTTAAGAAGATCAAAAGTCACGTCCCCTCAACTCCAATGAATTGTATATATAGAGGATCATTCTCTCTCATTTGGGACACATCAATCAAAAGAAAAAGATGCGAAGATTAAGGAGGATAAATTCTAGTTATTGTTGAGACTATTTTGGTTAGGGGTTTGTCATAATAGGTACGAGTTTGAAAGCAGTGCTTCGCTATGGTTAAGGAAAATATTATCTATGGTTTGTGGCTTGTTTTGTATGGGACTTCTTCCTTTATTTTGTCTGTAGCTAGAAGATATTCTCATAGCTTGACTGTAGGCCTTGAATCACTTGCCCAAGAAGCTGAAATACAACAGAAAGTCGTTGACCTTATATGATAGTATTCAGGTGCTTGTTGAGGATGACATGGAAACTTAAAAATAGGCTAGGACTACTACAAATAATAGAGCCCTTATAAGAAGAGAAAGGCCACACTGTTACAAAATTCAAGGGCTGGAGAAGCATGCTTCATAAGCCCTAATCTAGAACCACAAAGATAATATCAATGGTGACCTTAATGTGGTCATAAACCAACTCCTTAAACCAGCGAAAGGGAGCATCATGTGAAATAAGGAAGGTCGCAGTAGAAAGGAGGATTTTTGGATCAGTCAACTTAGAAAGTAATGGACTATTGTTTCCCTAACCATACCGATCTTGTACAACAATATGATTTGTCCTCTATGAACAAACTGCCCAGATTACATGATTGAATGGATCTAAGAGAAGTGATGCCTGATCTTTATATTGGAAAGTTATTTTATATCATTTTACTCTCTCTCTTTCTCTATTGAACATTTTATGATAATAATAATAAGATTTGATCAAGGGTTTTCCCCATCTTGGTGATTTTCCCTGGCTTGAGCCATATTCTTGTGTCTTTCTACCTTGGCTTGTCTTCTGCATCTATCATTTATGTTATTTCGTCAGTTACTGTTATATAATGTCTAATGTGATTGGTAAATGGATTAATGGGCATATGGTTGAATGAAGTATTTAACCTAAACAAAGAACATGTTAAATGAAAATTAACATGGTATCGGAGCTCAGGTGAGGACAAGCCCAAGCTTAAAGAGATTGCAATCACTAAAGAATTTCATTGATACCTCCATCTCTCTATGGTAAATCAAGTCAGAGTTCAAATTAGGGTTATTTCTCAAGGCCTTATTCAAGCCCTAATCAGTGAACATGGGCACCAATCCTAAAGATATTCAACTATCATGGGAAAAAGTTGGAAGACAACAAGGTATGTTCTTGCACTTTATAGCAGTCCTACTCATCAAGCTTAAGACTGTATCATCATCGTAAGCTTATGGAAAGATATTTTCTATGATCCCTAGAGTTAAGGTCAATCCTCTACAGATCTCTGTTTGAAATACTATTCTCATCTCTAGAGGACTGATCAAGTGCAGGATATATCTATCTAAGATATATCGAGTACTTTAGATAACAAGTATAGGCTTGCATTCATTCTATCATTACTTTTGAAGTTGGGATTCTTTCCTAAGAAGTTACAGTCTTGGACATCAATCAAGAGTACCGAATCCTAGACCAAAACATATTTCAGAAGGGTCCCAGAATCTAAAATTCCTCCATCAAATTCTAAGCATGATCACCATGATCATTGATTAGTATTAACTATTCAACACCTATTTTCTCTATCAGTGCCTTTAGTTTTGGAAGGATATTTCACTTTGAAGATATAATTTTTTTGAAATAGGGTCAAGTCACTATGATGCCTTGCTTGAAGGATCGAATCATCTAACTTCTGCAGGAATAAGGCCGGGGGATTGCGTAAAAGAAAAGTTAAAGAAGGATCATATTGATCCTAAGAGACATATTATGGTTATGTTGGAGGTATCCCTAAAACAAGGTTATCAATAATCTGAGCACAAGAAGGTTCGATTACTCAACACTTGGCACTCGATGGTCATTTTGCACAATCTCTTGGCCTCCTTGAAAGTCATTTTTGCAGTAAAATTATAGTATATTCTTGTTTGTGAAAGATGCATTAACTATGGAGACTTGGTTATTATTATTTGGAAGGCTCATATCTGAACCCTATGGCATATTGAACTTTCTCCTTGACTGAAGCATGATAACCTTGTCATTAACATAACTATGTGGCCTCCTTGAGAGAGAACTGATTCATTATACCATCCTACAACTCGCAAGTTGATTGGTTATTAGCTTTAGATATATTGTGAGCATGAAAGTTTAAATAAGCCATCTTTTTCAAGATTCTAAAAGAGGTAAACTGTAGCAACAAGACCAAGATGACTCTATCTGATGGAAAACAATAACACAAATGAGACTAAATGAACACATTCCACATAAAAATGGTTTTAAACTTTTATTGTTGAATATCTTACAATTGTGATAATTATCATCAACCCATGTATCTATTGTCCTTCGATAACACTACAGTTTGATAACTTAAAAGCAATATAGTTTAAACACAAAAAAAAAATTACTACATGTAGAATTGCTTGCCAAGACTCTCATCAAATTTGTAGTCATGCGTTTGTGCTTTATTGTTGTGACACTCACTATTTCCAAACTAAGGAAAACATGGACAAAGATACAAATAACTTGGCGAAGTTGAAGGCTCTATTTTCCTTATTAACATCTTCCTTTGACAAGGATAGTGGTCATCTATAGGTCTTTGGGCACTCAACACTAAATGCTAATTAGATGAATGTACAAGGTTAGATTCAAGATATATTCTTATCTCCCTTAGCAACTCAGATGAAATATCTCTCTAGGCAATTCTAGATGATCAGAACCTCTCATGTGTTCAGAGAACTTAATAGGACAATATATACTCTCTCAAAGGAAGGATTGTAGTTGTAGGAGAACTAAGTTCTGGAGAAGGAATTCATTGGTGGTCATTTATCTTATTTAAGAGAAAATCATAATAGGTTCCACCACATGGATACCTTCCTTCAGAGCATTCATATCAAACTACAGTTATTTAACATTTTTAATTTGAAGTAAGGAGAGAAAGGTAATTTTATTGATGTCCAACAAATGACAAAAAAATGCCAATGAGACTAGAATGTACAATCGGTAATTACCAATATATAAGGGTGTCCTCGGCTACCCTAAAAGCATAAAGAGAAACTTGTTTAGTTTTGCTAGATTTCACTTGTGCCAAAGTTTTAATTCTAAATTTGGTTTCTCTTTACAGACGACTTCCACACAAGTCTCCCTGAGATCCCACTTTTATCAATAAATGATACCCACATTTAGTGCAAAAACCACTAGTGGAGTTTTAAGGCCTCCTAGTCATTAGGGAAGTTGATTATTAGGATTACTTGTGACATCCTATGTATTTTTAAAATGCTAATATACCATATATAATTCTTATGTATTTTAGAAACTCCAATACAAAATCAATATTACTAGGACTCATCAAGGCCAACAAATATAACTTCAGCCATATAGTTGGCCTTGATGACTCCTAGTAATATTTTTGCCTTCACTAAATGTATATGTAAGATGAATTCACTCATATCCAAATATATGTTTCTAAGAAATATCTTGCAGTTTATTAAGGATCATTTAAGAGGTAGTGTCCAAACCATGCAAGTTAATTATGTGTGCAAGTGTTGTAAAATTTAAATATACCTAGATCTGGTGTGTAGTGCTTTATTTACATTTTCCTAAAGGCAGATAACATCATGTACGTCATGTGGAGTGCTATGTTTACTTTGTCCTAAAGGAAGATAACATTGACTAGAAGTGGTGAGGTATACTCATCTGGACAATTGGAAAAAGCTATTTTGTTTACTGTCATGTCTTGAGGCTCCACTTCTCAACATACCACAAACACTTGAAACAGTGGTGGTGGAAAGGCATGACACCATGGAAAAGGTTGTACCACACCTGTCAATGAACTTGTATGAAACTAAAGCTTCTGGAATTCATGGAAAATATTCTTATTGATGTTGTTTCTCACCCTTCCCTTTCTTCTTATAATACTAAGAAGCATAGTGGCTATCCATACTCGAAGGTTCTACAATTCTTGCAAACTATTTTACTGTTATTATTGCTTACCCTTCCCTTACTTCTCAAGATACTGAGAAGCATATTGGCCATGCTTCTCGCACTTGATATGGCTCAAATTATTCTTTTGCTGGTTAGAAGAGCTTGAATCTTCCTTCTTCTTCTAACCTTCACAAACCCTATTTTCTTCCCTCCTTTCCTCACCCTCCCAATGAGGGCTAGCTCTGGTACATCCACATCACTAGCTGAAACCATCTCCAATCTCATTTCCTCCTTGATAAATGCATCCCACAAACTTTTGATGGAAGGTAGCTTCTCACAAGCACATACAAACTGTACAAAATGGTGCCAAGATGGACCAAAGCCATTCAAACTAATCCAAATTAGTCTATTCTCTTCTACCTAGTCATCAAGTGTAGCTCGTTGATATCTCAACTCTTGATCTTTATCAGATAGATAACTACTCTAGTAGTGTTTCTCATGCAAGTAATGGATGATATATTCATTAAGAGCATTCTCCTAGACATGTTCTCACTCCAATACATTGTAATCAAGGAAATATGCATTTCCCTATCAATATTTTTCTCTACAATGAAAGGGTTAGATGATTCTTCACCAAATCCAAAACTATTCGTTCTAGTTTGACCAATTTATAATCATGCTCAGCCAACTCCTTGGTATCTGTTGAAATTAAAATCTCCTTCTCCACTACGTACCACAATTCAACCTCTTCCAAGGGATGTTGCATCCTAACCTATAATAGAGTTGGAAGTGCCCTCCAACATGTGACGATCTTAAAGACCCTAACTACTTGTGATTACAACTCTTTAAACAAACATGAAAACATATCGAGAACTAAGAATCAAACCTAAAACCTCTTATAGGTGGAGGCCACTTTTTGCAAACATGCAAAATAACACTCCAATCCCTGGAACAATTGGGACATCACACCCCATGGGCCACAACCTTTAACCGGTCGAAATCTGCTTCAATTACTGAAACTCAGGAGCATGCATCCCCTTCCTTGAGAATTGTGCCCCCTACCAAGACTGGAACCTTATCATGCAAAAGAACTCTAATTATCTAGGGTTTTGTGCCCTCAAAATATTAGATCATGCATGCAGAACTGAACTAAATTAAATCTGAACTACAAACTAAACTAAACTGAAGAAAAAATGGAATTTCTTAATCTTAAACAACATGCAAATTGAAATTAATTGAGGATATGCAAAACTAGAAATATACCCTCTACTCTCTTACATAACAGCACCTCCCTCATACTATAATGTGCACAAGAACCATGACAAACTACTGCCATTATTACTGTTGTATGAACCTGCAAAATGTACACCCTTACTACTGTTGTACCTACCAATTAAGTGCACCCTAATACTGTGGAGAGGATTGTTAGAATTAAACAAGGTAGAAAATCTAACAAAGGATATGAACCAACTGATCAAAAAAATATTACCACATTGATAAATTGAATCCTTAAAAGAGTGACTAGCGTGGGAAGAGACAAACTTAAGTCAAACAAAGTATAAATATTTGCCATAGATAAGACAAATTTACTGCATGGTTTCAAACCTCGAGATTGAAAGGAAAATGATTTAATGTACAACAAAATGTTAGTATTCTGTTCAGCTGCATTTGCATTTACTCAGAGGTGTTGATTTGATTCTATATAATTCTTAAAGCCATGTTCAACCTACAATGAATCTCTAGCTTTTCTGTTGCTAAAGTTACAGGCCTATTTTAGCAAAGCCATAGGCTTTGATCATGATGAAATGTAGTTAAAGGGTTTTTTCTGGATTTATATGTTTTTCATAGTTTAGTTTCAATTATGCATTTTTCCATACCAAGTAAGAAATAAAACAAACCATTAGCAGACAAAGAACATATCAATGAGAGCTAAACATGTAAAATAAAACAGATAAAGGATATACAAATGCAAAATTGAAAGTTTTAACTCAGAAACTGAATAGACAATGTGGTGTTAATAGTACCTATATAGCAGGATTTGATATTAGGAGTAAAGACACACCAATTGCATCGAATTCCTCTTTCTAAGAACCCTTAGTAAGAGTTTGCCAAAGTCCCTTTGATTTCCCAAATGCGCTAGTTTACATCTAATCAAACGTTGTGTCTAGTGGCTTTCCAAAACAAAATAAACCACCACATAACATAGTGTTTATGTATAAATTTAAGCAAGAAATGTACAAGTCAAAATACCAAAATTTGGCTAGAAAATCCAAATCACTAGGACAAAGCAGGAAGAAAAGGAGGTGTACCTGTGTTATCACAATTGTGCAAGCTCCAGTTGTAGCAGCTACAGCCAAATTTGCCTTTGTTCCCATATACTTGTTCCTATGTTTTATGTAAAATCTCTTAGACTATAGCTATTATAGTATTGATTAAATTTATGATGTATAATTACTTGATGAAAATTGAATAAGCTAAACTCATGGTAAACAATATTAAAAGTAATTATCTATAGATCAGAAAAGGTTTCTCAACATGGTATCAAAGAAGTGAGATCAAGCAATGGAGTGTGTCTTGGTGGAATGATCTTGCATCAAACAAATCTGTGTATTTTCCCTGGAACTAGTTTATTTGTAGATTTGATAATTGAAGTGTGCATTACGTAAAGATCCATTGTCTGTAGCACCATTATTATACACAACTGTTTTTGAATTTTTGTTTTATCTTATTCTGGAACAGGTGTAAGGAGGTGAGAATGATCATTCTCCATAGTCAAGTTGAAGGGAGTCATAGCATCAGTTGTGTGGAACAATAAATATTAATTCATGACAACTTTCAATTCCAAGGGCATGGTTTTATGCAGTCTCCTCTACTCAGATTTGCTTTGAGCACCACAGATATCAAAAGCTAAAGGAACGATGAGCTTTGGAAATTTAAAATGGAATGCTTCATCATTTAGAAATGACTGGCAATGTGTTGGAATATATTCATGATAAGCCATTTGATGTGTGTAGATGTGCATTGATGGGGTAACATGAGGCAGAGGCCATTTTCAAATAGATGAGGACCATAAACATACCTTCCAATACCATCTTGTATTCTATTATAATAAATGGATATTCCAAGCAAGCCAAAATGGACGATGCTTTCAAATTGTTTGATTGAATGGTGGAATTTTATATCAAACTCATAGTGGTCATTTATATTGCACTCATTAGTGGTCTCTCCAAAGGAGGCAAGATGATGAAAGAAAATGCCCTTATAGTGGAAAGGATGCCTAAATGCATGTTACCAAATATTTTTACTTACAATGTTGCTCATTCAAGGATACTACAAGGAAGGGGACACTGAAAATGCATTCAATTTCCTTTCCAAAATTGCAAGCAAAGGTTCTTCCCCTGATATTGTAAAATACAACACTCGATACATGGATTTTGTAAGGTAGATTGAGGCATGCATTGAATATTTTGAACAAAATGGGTGATCTGTTTCCAAATAATGTAACATATACTACCCTGATTGATGGTGATTGTAGAGAAGATAATATGATTAGGGATTTCAGATTGCGGAATGAAAGGGCTAGCGCCAGGAATGGTGACATACGGTGTCCTCCTCCATAAGCTCTATGAGGAAGGGAAATTGGAAGAAGCCAATAACCTTTTGCATGAAATGGAAAAGAAGGGTCCTGAACCTGAGCACTTCATATGCGATATGTTGATCAATTCATAGTGCAAGAGAGGTAACATGGCTAATGCCTAGAAACTTCACAACAAGATGTTACAAAGTGGGATATTTTTTTGTGTATACATACAAGGATTTTATTCATGGCTTTTGAAAGTTTGGGAAATAAATGAAGCAACAGAGGTCCTATTTAAAATGATGATTGCAGGTTTATTCCTAATTTTAGTGTTTACTCATGGCTAATTGATGGCTATTGTTTCCAACATAATGAAGAGGAAGCTCTGAAGCTTCTTGATGACTTTTTCGAAAGAGATTTATCTGAAGATGTTCTTTATACAGTAACACTATTCGAGGTTAGGAAACCTGAGCAAGGACAAAAACACAGTCAATAAAATGTTTGGAGGGGTCTTGTTGGTGATGCCCTTATTTATACTACTCTTATTTATGCATACTTGGGAGTAAGTGAGAGAAATAAAGCTTAAGAATTTGTGAAGAAACGGCCTAAAAAAGGATTCTCGTCAATCTTAAAAAAAAATGTTTTTGATGTATTCTTTAGATATAGATGGGAAAACTAAGGTTTTCTGGAATGGGATGATAGAGAGAGGCTAGATTGTCAAATATGTTATCAGAATGTGAGAACTATTGCACAAACTTGCATTTATAGTATGCTATTTTGATATGTAAGTTGTAACATGAAGACTCTATGATCTCTTTGAGTAAAATATTTGTTGTCCAATAGCTTGGGATGCCTCTCTAGAATTTTTTGAATGGCGTTTCGAACACAAAAAGAAAGTACTTTAATATTGTTGAAAAGCAAACTAAATGGTTTAATGATTACAGAAGAGAATTATAATTAACGTTGCACTAAAAGGTTTCTTAAAAAATGAGATACATAAATTTGGGATTGCAAAGAATATTAGAATAAGTCCATGCCTTCCACATCTTAGTGTTTGATATGGGGAACTTAGGTCGCCCCATTTCTGGGGCCTAGTTTCATGGAGAAAACACCCTTACAGAAGTGGAACTAAGAGATTTAGGATAATTTCAACTATTTTTAAAGTTAAAATTGTCCAAAAAAGAAAGGTACTTTTAGTGTCAGATATCCCATGCTCCATTTATTAGTTTAGTATGTAGAAATCAATGTGGTTCAAGTTTACATAGAGGATAATATAATGTTTAATGTTCTCAAGCTTGTGAAATTGCATTTCATGCAATGTAGAAATGAAAGTTCTCAGGAAAATTTAATTGTAGCATGCTCTTTGGGCCAATTTTAACATTTCTTAAGTTTAAAACAAGCACTTTCACAAATCTAGGAGGTTGTTAATGCAAACTACAAACATATTTCAATATTATTCTATGTATTTTTTCGTTTTTCTCTAATAGAATAAATTGTAACCTAAGGCAAGGAGTTTCACAAAAGATCCACAAGGAAAACTTCCTTGAAGCAAAGATGAAGTCAATCAGCAAAAAACTGATGTGAAGATGCTAGTAGTCAATTTCCCAAGGGTGATTTTGTATACTCTTTCCAGAATTGAAGGTTGTATCCTACTATCCAAAGTATGTTCTCTCAACTACACTTGGTATGCTAATAAATGCTTATGGGAAAAATTCACAGCCTATTTTGCATAATTCACTAGAAAATGTATTTATTGAACAAGTATTGATTAAGAAATTCAAGGCTTGATCACCTTTTCTAGTACGAGAGCATACAATAGAAGCCCTTGCTAGCTTGTATGGAAATAGCTACTTAAGTGGCAAGCTCCAAAATGCAGAAGACAAGTGCTTGCTAGTGGGTTTACTTATAAGGGTTGCAGATGATGTTTAGGAGGAACTCATAAGGTCTCTTAAAATTCTCTACAATAGTGCAAATAATATTTGGCATGCCATTCAAGGCACAGAAGGAGTAGAATGCTTGATTTTTCTTCTTGCCCTTTCTTCAAATAGCAACAGGAAGGTGTAGTGGCCTTGCTTTGTATGTTGTCAAATGAAAATGACGAAAGCAAATGGGAAATTACTGTTGTAGGTGGCGTACCTTGTCTAGTCCAGATTTTGGAGATTGCATCTTCAAAAGTGAAAAAGCACTCTAAAAATGTTATTGTGAACCTTTGTAATCATAGTGAAGATATCCATTCATGTTTTGAAAGTGTAGATGATGTACATGCATTTATTGGGTTGTTGAAAAAGTGGTAGTCCAAGCATAAATAAATTAATACAAAGATACTGAACCATTTCACCCATAAATCAAATAGTAGCAATATCAGCCAACTCATTACTTTTCTAACTGGTGACTTACCAAAAACAAAAGTTCATGTTGTGGAGGCCTTATGATCTATACTGAAGATAGTACTGGAAATGATGGAATTGAAACAATGACTAAAATCCTTTGTTCTACTAATGAAAATACTTCAGCTAAATTTTCTTCAGTTATTGCTACATTATTTAACTGCAGGAATTATTTACGTGAAAGAAATATAGTAATTGAATACATTGGACTAGTCCTAAGGCTCCATAATGCACAACCAAAATATATTTTGATTGAAGCAACATGTTCTCTTGCTGCTATTTTTTGTTAATAAAACAAAGCCAGGAAGGTGCGAAGCTGTTGCTAACCATTAGTTAGCCTCACAAAATCTTCAGTGATGTTTTCAAAAAATATGATCATGAATTTTCCTGCATATAGGGTACTCGTGAGATGTTGGTCTGAATAAGGAAAACTTTTCAGAGCTCTTGGAGATGAGATGTTGAAGTTTTCCTATCTTTTCCAACAAGAAATTTATGCTTGTTTTTTGAAATGTTAATATATAACAAGAAGGATTGAGGAAGCTCTTGACTTGATCCATGAGATCAAGGAGAGAAGCCTTTTTCCTAAGCCCAAGAGTTTCCATATGCTAGTTAAAGATTGTGAAAAAAATTGAAAAATGGATTATGCTATGCAGTCAATGTCATGAAAATGAAAAATTACATGCCTGATGAAAATGTCTATGGAATCCTTATCGATGATTACTTGAAAACAAACTAGGTGAAGAGAGAATTTGATACAATGCATATCATGAAAGAACTAGTTTGAATTCCTATTGTTCAAGCTACACTGCCTTGGTTTAGCATCTTTTCAGGGAAATAAAATATAAAGAGGCTAATAAATTAATAGGTACCTTTGGTAAATGCAAGCATGTCGCTGTGAACATGATACTCTAATTATCTTGGCAATGATTGTTGGAGAAGTAAGCTAGGGCCACACTTCTAAAGCATGGGAATTTTTCAATGCCACAAAAAGCAAGGGACTAAACCCTATGTGGAAACCTGTTGTATATTCATTTGTATAATAATGGTGACTCTTCAATTTTTCTGGATATTAACAATCATGGGAAAGTTGATCTTGAACGAGGAGACACTCATTGAAGGTGTCTGAGTCAACAAAAAGTTTCACTATTTGTCAAAGTTCCTGCGCAACTTCAATACGACTTTTCCTATGCAGTTATTGTTTTAAAAGTTCTGTTTCTTAGCTATTAAACCCCATGGGAAATTTGATCTTGAACGAGGAGACACTCATTGAATGTGTTTGAGTCAACAAAAAGTTTCATTGTTTGTCAAAGTTCCTATACTTATTACTTGTCATGGCCACCAACATTCAAATCAATGGTAAATGAGTAAAAAGCACCCATTGTTACTAATGCAGTGAATGGGAATTAAAAGACATAGCACTGGAGAGACTAATTAGGTGACAGTATTGAGTAGATGGTTGGCACAATGGTAAGCAAAAGTGCAACAATTGCTCCTGCCAGAGCTAGACTTGTCCATGGCGATGAGAAATGCTCCTTCACAAGCTCGGTAAACCAAACCTTGAATTTGCTTCTGTAGTGATCATCTACATTCCCCTTTAGTTTTTCCAATGCATCTGTCTGGCTCATGGTGACTCCCTTGCATAGACCATTGAAGAGCTTGGCAACCTCTGAATCACTCCCAAGATAATTTATAACGATGTCACTTTTCTTGAGCATAGCTACATCTTCTTTAGAGTTGATCAACTCGTCCATTAGACTCACGTAACATGTCACATAGTTTATTTCAGATGCCTTGCACGCCTCAAAAGTGATCAGATTATGGAAGAGTACCTATGTGTGATTAGTGATATTGATGGGTGGAAGATAAATCACAATGCTTTTACGCTCAAAATTGATCTTCTGGATGCCTGCATCACATAACGAAAATTTCATCCCAGAATTTCCTAATTCAACTACACAAGGGATGCATATGACGTTATTTACCTCTTTCTCCACAACATTGTGCTTGATTTGTATAAGAATGTCGAATCTTCAATTTTGCTGGATATTAACAACCATGGGAAAGTTGATCCTGAACAAGGAGACACTCATTGAATGTGCGTGAGTCAACAAAAATTTTCACTGTTTGTCAAAGTTCCTCCACAACTTCAATACGACTTTTCCTGTGTAGCTATTGTTTTAAAATTTCTGTTGCTTGGCTATAAAACCCCGTGGGAAATTTGATCCTAAACGAAGAGACACTCATTTAATGTGTCTAAGTCAACAAAATGTTTCACTGTTTGTCAAAGTTTCTCCGCAAGCTTCAATACGACTTTTCCTGTGTAGCTATTGTTTTAAAAGTTCTATTGCTTGGCTATAGAATCTCATTAAAGGAGAATTTTATATTGAAAGTATATGCACACCCAAGAGAAAGTGCCTCATTTAATGAACTTAGGTGCCATTCCTGATGGGATTTTACCCAAGTTTTGGATATTTCTCAGAGAATTACGCCCTCTAAGCCATTGAGAACCAGCCAACACTTAATTATTTTTCTCAGGATTTCGCTTAGCAATTGTCGGGAACTAAACTCCCTCGATTAAGCATTTCAAACTTTATTCTACCATACGGAATTACTTCAAACACAAAAAAAAAGAGGATTGCACACCAAAATCTCTAGAACTTCACTCATCAAACATGCAATTACAAATTTATCTCATGGCACAAATATTTGTGGAAGAATTCATGAAATTAGTACCTTCGTGAGTTCCAAATCTTGCCCAATTTGCACCAATGTCAAATTTCGCTTGCACGAAAATGCAAAAATCTCGCTGCAATCTAGCTAAGGTAGCACCAATGTCAAATTTCACTTGCACAACAATGTAGGAATCTTGCAATCGAGCTAGGGCAGCACTAATGTTAAATTTTTCTTCCACGGAAATGCAGTCAATGGTGAAATCTAGCTCCAATCTACCTAGGGCTGGTTTCTCACCACCAAACTAATTTTCCCAATGGGTTTTTTGGACACCTCACAGGATTCCAAACTCTCTAAGGGTTTTCTTCTTCAAAAATGCAAATGAAAAAAATGAGGAGAATGCTCATTTGCCCTTTTTACAATTTCCTTTTCATTTCTGGCTTTTTATTTTATTAAAATTATTATTTTTTTCAATTTCGTCCTATTTAAAAAATTCAATTTCCCTCCTATTTAAAAGAAATATTATTTTTTTCATTTTTACCTCTTACTTTATAAAAGCTAACATAAGTGGAATTGGGAAAGCTAACATAAGCTAAAGTGGGAAAGGAAATTGCAAAGTGAGTGAATGATAATGATATGTTGTTTAAGGATTACATAAGTGTTTTAATTAATTTGTAAAAAAATAATAAAAGATTTATGGAAAAAGGTCTATGGATAATGTAATAACATGATCTTTAAGATGAATAAGAATATTTTAACATACTTTAAACAATGTGAAGATAAGGGTTTTTTGAATTGGTCAAATATTATGTGTAGTGATAAGATTGGTGGTACAAGTGCTAATATTGCCATGTTTTGGACAATTACAAGGGCCCTACTAAATAGGACATGACTATGGGTGTATTGTCTCTAACCAATTCTTTCAATTTGAGAGTTAATGTTTAGAAAACGGAATGTCTTCCTGTGTGCTTGAACCCTCTATACCTATTGACAGAAGGTGATGTTCAAGGAGTGTATAAGGAACATGTGGTTTTCTTGGCCTCTAAGTAAGGTTTTTGGTTCATTGGAAATAGTGATGATGTAAAGTCATTAGAAGTTGAGGAAAAATGTGTTCTTAGTTTTGGGCGAATATATTGCAGTCAACCAAATCCTTGACCTTTCAAGATGCACTTTGGCATGAAATTTTATTGGAAAGAGGGTAGGGATGGAATACTTTCTGAGATAGATAAAGTAGAGATGGAGTTCAAGTTTATTCCATATATTAGCAACTCACATAGTAGCAAGAGATCTGCATTCTTTTTGCCTTTTGGAACGAAGAAGATGTAGTTTCTATATCAAATGAAGTTTGGTTTGTTGATAGGTCTTATTTGCTTATAAAATCCCACCAATCCTTTTTTATGCTAGGGATGAAACCATGTCAGACACCCTAGTACAGATAAAACTTCTTGGACTCCCCTTCGAACCCTAGACTATTCAAGATTTATGCACAATTGAAAACAAGCTAGGAAAAAGTATTCTCATGGATGACATCTTTGTTTTTGAAAGATAAAGGTCAATTGTAAGGATATTCGTTTATATTGATGTAACTATAGGTATTTTTGAGACAATTGAATTGATTATTAAAAAAATGCAAGTGTTCTTTACATACACTTTCCCAACCCCCGATCAATTTTCACATTTTTTATGTTGTACATGGTGGCCATAGTTGTTGGTCCTTCATTTTGTCATAGTAAATATGACTTGTAACCTTTGCCAATTAAAGATAAATGTGACTTTAAATTTAATTGATTTATTAAAGATAATTCAATCAACTAATTATCCTTCCAACTCTTTGCGTTTTGTAAGCTTATATCCTGTAGTTAGAATATTTTGTTGTGATGGTGGTGTTTGATCATGGATTTGTGGAAAAATCTAAAGCTTTCCCCCCTCCTTAAGCCATCATATGTGAGATATTTGGCACCATAGAAATTCTTCCTAAATGCAACCTTCTTCTAATTGAGTGAGAAGCTCACTTTATTCCTCAACTAATTTTTCAAATCGGCCTTCAAGAATAATGCATTTTTGGACTTATTCCATGTGATCCTCTAATTCCTATTTGATTTGGTGGATGTTCCAAAAATATTCTATATTCCATTTTTTTATTTGAGCTTTTAAGAACTTGATTTCTACTGGAATTGGTGCATAATTGAGCCCAGTCGAGGAGTGGCTTCCTACCACCATTATTGGGAATTTCTAAGAAGGAAGGATCCCTAAGAAAAAAGCTTTCAAAGCGAAAGGGTATATTTTTGGGGCTTGCTTTGATATTTTATTCCAAGCTTACAGGCCAATGAAATGATATGCAACAGGGAATGATTAAAACCTCCATAAAGGTCTCATTGCCCCAAGGAGCTTTTGAGAACAAAGATATGTCAAATCTAGAAGTAATTTGAGGGCAGCCACCTTTTCGATTATTCCAAGTAAATATCCCATGTATAGTATCTGCATATGTGGCATGCAGGTCTTGCATGAGGTCAAGGAAGAGCTACGCATCAGAGCCTAGTTATTGCAAGCCACCTTTTTTTCTTCAATCAATTTAATGATGTGGAAGTTACCCACTATTATCCATAGGTATTTTAAAGATATGGAGTGGAGATCATTCAATAGAGCTAGACCACATACATTTGTAATTCTACCTATTGACTTAAAACTTTTGAATTGAAAATGACCTGAAAGAATGCATGGGGCTATAGTTAGATTGGTGATGGTACTTTCCGCAGTATTTCACATAAGAGCTAGCCTTCCTACTTTTCCTTTTGCATCCAATTCCACTGAAGCACTACCTTTCTAACACTTCTCTAGGATTTCACTTACACGATCGTTGGAGATTTTTTTTTTTGTAGTATGAGTACTATAGGGATTTCCTTATGTTTTTAACCTTTTGGTAGCCTGAACTTTCATTTTTAGTTGAGGTCCCTAATGTTCCATGTAATTAATTTCACTAATAATGATGGGGAATGGAGTGGAATACATCTGTCATGAGAGCCACCTTACTCGAATTGGCTAGCATCTCGCTCACTTCTTGTATAAGGTTTTTGTTTCTTTTTTTGCCATTCTTTTTTGCTTCCTTCTGGTGCTTTGTGGTTTCTTTGAATTTATGAGTTTGGATGCAATATTGTGACTAACCTTATCTTTGAGAGGTCATCCCTTATGATTACAGAGTTTCAAGTAGGGTTGATGCAACATCTACATTATTTGTTCAGGATTCTTTACAAATATTTTCCTTTTAGCTCTTCTACCATGCTTGCCAAGGTTGCTTCTTCCACATACATTTCTTTTGCATCATCCTAGGTATCTCCTGGAATTGTTTTTTTGCTTCTCATTTGTCTTCTCATGGCTCATCTTTGCTGGTTTTTGGTGCCTTTCTTTTGATAGAGGTTTGATCTATATTTGGATCCACAAAGTTTATTTCTTGTGATGGTTTATCCACATCTACACCATTTTTTCCGTTATAGTTTGAAATTTTTTCCTTTTAGCTCTTCTATAATGCATGTCATGGTTACTTACTCTACATCCATTTCTTTTGCATTGTCCTCCATATCTCTTGGAATTGTTTCTTTCTTTTTGGGTTATCTGTTCATGGCTCTTCTTTGTTGGATTTTGGTGCTCACATTTCTTTTGATAGAGCTTCGATATGTATTTGGATCCATAGGGTTCACTCCTTGTATTTATTTATCTGACATTTCCATGTCCTCATCTAAGATATTTTATTTATTCTTTTATTTATCAACTTCAATTGCATGAAGCAAAAGAGATATTGGGAGAAAAAGTCAAGGAACTTGGAAAATTGAGAGCGGTTGCTGAAGAATTAATGGAATGAAAAACTAACATGAATGTGGGTAAATAAAATGGTGGAGTTAATCCAAAACCATCAAACAATGTAAGAATTACATGTGTAGAATATTTTATTTTTTATATATGTTTGACAATAAGTTTTAGTTTGACCTTTGTTTTCTCCTCTCAATCTTCCTGATAGCCCCACATATGTTGAGAGTATTTGTGTAGTTATGTTTAGAAGAAATCGAATAGTAAAGAGCGAGGTGGTATTCTCACCAAATGCAAAAGGGAGATCCAATTGTAAGATGACCTTGGTTAGCTTTGTATTGAAGGAGCAAAAAATGGGGTCAAAAGGGATGAACCTAGATATGGATAGCTTGAAGATTGTGCCATTTGTGTAGTTGAGGATTGCTTTTGTCAGTTTATAATATACTTGAAGCAACTTGGAGATGAACCTTACTTTATTCCTGTGAACTTAGATGCACTTGTGGACATTAGAAGAACATATTGTTTCCCTTTGGGAGAAATGTGACTATCCATAAAATGTGGATCAAATTTAGAGACTTTGTGGTTCTTTTCCTTGGACCCTACTAGTTCTTGGAGGTTGTATTTGGAGGGGTTAGTAGAAAAAAACCTAATATGACCAAGAATATTAGTGTTGGAGCACCTATTTATTTGGGAGAAATGCTTAGGGGTTCTAGGATTTAAGGGGTTTAACGGTTTATGAATCAAGGGTAAAGGGAAAAGTGTTAGGGCTTAGGGCTTAGGGGGTTGAGTTCCATGGGGTTGAGGTCTATATGGGTTAGAGTTTAATGGCTTAGTGCTTAAGGGCTTAGTGGGAGCCTATGTGTAGGTCTTTGATGGATGAAAGAGGCTACTAGAAGGTAGATTGGAGCTCAAGGATTGGCCAACGTAGAAGAGTAGATTGGATCATCCCATGTTCATTGAAGCAGAAGCGAATTGCAGTAGTGATAGGTGGTAGCCCTCCTGGAGATTCTATGTGTTTTCCTTTGATGGACTAAGGGGCAGTGAGAGAGAAGAATGGGAGTGAAGGACCAACAAGACAGTATACGACAAAGAGTATGCAACATGATTGTCATTTTACCTTGTATTCCATAGGCTGTTGTATTATTCAGATTGGTTTAATATAATAGAGATTGGGTTGTACATATTTGTACAATATTTTTGTAAAAAGTTGTGTATACTTGTGCATGTGTGATTTACTATTATTTATTTTCCGCAATGCAAAGTAGCTTTTGTTGATATTCTAAGATTCTATCCTAGACCCAAGATCATGGAAATTCAATAGTATTTGCTAGTTAGCTAGGAGCATCCTATGTGCATGGATTGAGGGAATTAGATGAAGGGTCTTGCAGGGGTTTCAAGCTTAGGACAAGCAAAGAAAACTAGATTGGTTTCTAGTGAAACAAAGTTGTATTGTAAGAGATCCATTGCTCATTTTCTATCAATAAAATTATCAATCAAGGATAAGGTTTTCCCAGTTGACTTCCATAGAAAAATTGTGTTTTGCGATTGTGTGACTGTTATTTAATTATGTTCTATTTTGTTGAAATTAGTAGAGAGATTTTGTGTCTTGGTGTTACAATTTAGTTTTAGAATTGTTCACTACAGTAGTGCAAGGATTTTTTACATGATATTAGAGCAAGGAACAAAGTAAATACCATCATAAGTTGATCCATATATCACAAGAAGCAACAAAATCATAGGAGAACTTTTGAAGCAACCATAGCCTCTTGATCAATCCACATCACCATTGAATTTCCCAAAATGCTTGAAGATCATAAATCCACAGGAGTGCCCAGTCTTGCTAATCACAAAAAAATATGATTGAATTTATAAACTCTTTTCAACCCTGACCCTCCCTTCTTCTCCATAATTTGATATACAAGTTTAAATTCTTTGAAATTTTAACAATAAAATCATAGAAATGAGATCAGAAAAATACCTTTCAAACATATCCATACAACTTGGAGTTCTTGAAGGTTGCAATTTTATCCATATGCAGAAAACATGTTTTCTACTCCGAATTGTAGCAAAAACCTCCAAATCCAAATCAGGAGAAGAATATCTCAATTAAAGCTCGAAAAAGAGCGAACCCAAAAATGCACAATCACATCCAGCTTTTAATGCATTTCACTAGGGTAAAAAAGCTCAATATACCCTACTATCTTTTCGTATCATTGATAAGATGACCTATATTGTCTAGAAAAGAGAGTATGAACAGCAAATGAATAGTCTCTTTCATCATTCCCTCATTAAAATATAGTCCTTTATCATCTCAAAGAGCTCAACATTGTTGGTCAAACCAATTTCAAACAAAGGAAGACTTTGGTTGGGTTCCCAAGTCGCAAAAATAGTAAAACTATCTATGAGGGCATAACAATTAGGGAGTGCCAAGGTGTGCCTAGATTCTAGTCAAAGTAGATATCAAAGATATTTTATTCAAGGCCATTGAATTGGTTTATGAGGAAAACGTCTAGACCCATAACATCGATTATTGGAAAATCTCATTTCATTATTTCAATTGTTACAAAGTTGGACATGTTCAAACCTAGCGGTTAGAGTTGAAGGCACTTTTCTCCAACAACAAGTAAATTTTGTGTAATATCTTTCATTTTCCCAAGGGTTTTCACTGTCTTGGTTGTCGGATAGTGGGTCTTGTCAACAATTAATTACATCCCACCACAGTTTCGAATGGAAGTTGATATTGTTAATTATGATCCCAATCATCTCCACATGAGGCATTCAAATCTTAGTATGAATTTACAGGTGACACTTCATTGTCTTAACAGATTATCTCCAACAAAATCATGAGGTGTTTCTAAGATGGATGGTGTTCCAAGGTAGATATTTAATTTGAGCATGAGTTGTCCAAGGTTGTTTTAGTTTTGAGCAAAAATAGTAGTGCAAAAGAGCTAAGCTCTCATTCTAGCTTTGAGGTAGTAACTATCCCTAAGTCTCAGCCAAACTCCCTTTCATTTAAGCTTTTTAAGCCTCTTTTGGTCCCCCATGGTTCCAGAGCTTTGTTTAAGCCAAAGCTCTATGTTAGAGTGAAACAAGATAAGTTTTCAATGGTCATTGTTAAGGATATCAGGTTCTAGGATATCCCAAACTTGTTATAAACTACTTTGGTAGGAAGATTTAATGGTAAGATAGTGCAAAAGTCATCTCTCATTGCATGGGTTTTAGACAATTGGATGTCAGCCCTGTGTTATATGTCAGTTTTCCATGTATTTGTTCGTGGTTGGATGGGCTTTCAATTTTGGCTGACGGTGGACTATAATAAGATGAAGGAGAATGAATGGGATTGCGGGCAATCAAGCCTAGTCCTGGAAACATGGTTGCTGGATTTTGATCCTGCTCACAAACATATCTTGGTGAAACAACTTTGGGCTATATTGTTGAGCCCTCCCTTTGTCTTCTAGACAGAGGAGGCCCTTCACACTATTGGCAAGAAGCTTGGTAGATTTGTTTTTGTGGATCCTAATTGGTATGTTTCGATTAATAGACATTGGGTTTGAATTCTAGTCAAAGTAGATATCAAAGAGTGTTTATTCAAGGCCATTGAATTAGTTTACAAGGAAAACGTCTAGACCCATAAGATTGATTATTGGAAAATGTCATTTCATTGTTTCAATCATTACGAAGTTGGACATATTCAGGCCCAATGGTTAGAGTTGAAGGCTCCCATTTTGAGGAAAAAGAGAATTGGGAAGTAAGTTAGAAGCAAGTTTGAACCAAAACATACAATTTCAAATTATCAAAAAGTTCATGTTAGGTTGGAACCTATCCTTAAGGTTTAGCGAGAAGTTTAAGTAAACATTACACCTCATTCTGCTAAGATTAATTCCCCTTCATATTCTTCTTTGGTTTATATCTCTTCATATAAACTATTTTACTTTGATGGATTTCACTATTACTTTGCATTCTCCTCTCCATCTTCCCTCTCTTTTCCTTGCCCATTCTATTCCTAATCGTATCTCCCCCCCTTTGACCTTGAACTATCAAGCCTCCCTAAAGAGGTTAACATTCTAGTGAATAAGCCTAAACATTCAAATTTCCCTAGCACTCTCAAGCCTAAGGTTAGAATAATGGAAGAATGTTTATCTAAAGGAGGATTAGCTTCAGAACCGCAAATATCAAATGCAACAAGTTGAAAATCTCACCTTCTTAATGCACAACAAAAATCACGACAAAATATTAAAAGGGGAGAAGGAAAAGGAAAATGAAAATGAAATACCTTTTAAAGAGGTTGGGAAAAAATAGGACTTGCAAGAGGAAAGCCTATGATTGCAATAAGGAGTTGGGAAAAAGTAGTTTTAGATAAAGGGAGACTTTGGGCTATGCACAACAATATTTTCTCAATGACTTGGTTGGGTTCCCAAATCGCAAAAAAAGTAAGGCTATCTATAAGGGCATGATAACTAGGGAGTTCCAAGGTGTGCTAGGGAATGAAAAGAAGTGCTAACACATGTTAGATGTTTCCAAGACATGTTAGGCATGCCAAGACATGCCAATATGTGCCAGGTTCTAGGGTCTGGCACCAACGCATGTTAGGGAGTGCTAGGGAAACACAAGGGATCACTAGTTTCAATTGCATGGAAATGAATGAATAAGAGTGTGTGATAGGGAGTGTTAGCGAGTTCCAAGTGTGCTAAGGAGGATCAACCCCACCAAATTTAAGCACACTAACCCAAGGATAACACAAGGATCTGGTGACCCAAATTGCAACCATATACAAAACCCATTTCAAAATACTCAACCCAGATGATTTCTAAGGAAATACATATGTCAGATACTGAATTCAGCAAAACCCATTCCAAAAAGAAGAAACAACCCGGTTTAATTCTAAGGAAAATATGCGTTGGAGCTACAAACCTATATTTTTATCGACCCCCAGAATAAACCTCTGCCTAGTACTTGGTCTTACACGTATCTAAGGGATACAATATGGTAGCGTTGATGAACCCTACTATGGATCTTGAAGTTGTGTTTGTCAAATATTCAAAATAAACCCTCATTGCATATAAATTCCACCGAATAAGATCTTTAATCTGATACATATACATACATACATATATATATATATACACACACACACACACACACACACACACACACACACATATATAGATATATAGATATATATCTATACCTATATCTATTGTGGGGGTACAAAATTAGGTATTCAGAACCCAAAGTGTGAATACAGAAATTTGATGATTGATATTGGAAGTCCAATAATAACAAGTTGGGTTTCTCGCAACTAAGATTGGAAATCAAAACAAACAATCTCCCTGATGGATTAGTACAGAGACAAATCAACGTGTTTAACTAATCCAATATATGGGAGTTTGATGCAAGTGCTGACGTCGACTCTTGACTTACCCAACTATCAATTACGACGAAGTTCAAATTGCAATTGTTGTTGACGATTTTGGTGGTGTAGCACATGGTAGCATTGGATGTTTGGTGTCTCAATTAACCAAGATACGAAAACTTCGACTGGATCCCTGTGCTGGTCTAGATTGAAGTTAGATTTTTTTTTTATGAAGCTAATTTTAAAATTGGGTGGGACTCTTGTATGTAACTACATGTAATGGTTCACAACGCTATTGAATGAGATATTGTGCACTAGTCGAGTGGACTAGGAATTGGAATTCAACATTGTTATTAGATTTATTTTAGATTTTGGATTAATCAAGTATTCAAGAATTTAGATAGATTAAATTTCTTTTTATTTTTAATAAGGAAAAAATTATTGATTTTCATTAATAAAAAGTAGATATATGCTTTGGTATTTCATTGTTAATGTTTTTGCATGCCATATATTAGATTTTAGAATAAAATGGTTAAATTTCTAAGTATCTTATTACTCTACATTATAGTTCTTTTATTTCTGAAAATTGTCTTCTATATCAATTTTCACAAAAAATAGCTTAAAATCTTTTATGATGACAAATATAACATATATGATTCAAACATGAAAAAAACATATCATGATCTATGAAAAGTTTCATGGACAGATGACAAATAAATGAAATGAAGGAAAAAATTTCAAGGGCATCCCTTTAAAAGTTAAAAATCATGAGTTGCAAAAACATTCCTTTGTCAAAAACTGAGTAGAAAATCATCCTTGGCACATGTACAGTTGCATCCCTTCTTTGATAGGAGATCTCACACTTGATTCTACTCTCTATAGACATTATTAGAGGCCAATATTTGAAAGGTATTCATCAAAGATCATATGCATTGCATCCAAAAAGTAAGGGAAGGTGGTCCAAATTTTGTTCTCAATTGTACCCAATCTAGGATCATCTTGGAATATCCAAACACAAGTGAATCTTCAATTGCAATCCAGTTAGCACATAGAAGAGCCCCTAAGAGTATGATTAGCTCAACTCTATTATTTGACCCTATGCCACTATACCAACTGAAATGGAAGGTGTTGTCTGGCTTCAAAACCAAATGTGTTCCACTTTCACAAACCCTATTGGTGGATGCTCCATAAAAAATAAAAAATAAAAAAATAAAGTATGACCATAGCTCCATGAGTCGAAAATGTCTTCTAGGTTGTTCCTCCTTCATTAGCCATATCTCCATAAAACATGCAAAGATCTTTAAATAGGCATTTCTAGTATCTAGTTCTATTTGTTCAAAAATCTTCTCATTTCTACTTCTCCATATGCCCCACAAAATATAGAAAGGCACGGAACGATATGTCTTGAAACCTTCAAACCATTGAGTGAGACATCTCTAAATGGAAACCATGTTCTAGATTACATGTATTTTAAGTGTTTGAAGAACCCCACTTCATACTGAGATCGCAAAAGGACATGTTAGAAATAGATTTTCCACATCTTCTAAATCTTCTTTTCATAAAGAGCATCTTCCAAGATCCTCAAAGCCCCTTTTATGGATATTATCCCAAGTTAAAATATTATTGTGGACCACCAGCCACATAAAACATTTTAATTTGAGAGGTATATCCCATATCCACACATTATGAAACCAAAAAGCATTATCATTCAAGCCACGTCCATGAGAAATATGTTTATAAATCTCGTTAACTGAGATCTGCTCATTATACATAACACCTTCCCATTTTAGCTTTTTTTCTTCTCCATGAGTTTTAAACCAGTTAGACTTAATTGTGTTGTGAAACGTGCCCATTCCATAAATAGATCCTCTGGAAATCCAAGTTCAAATGCATTAATCCAATAACTTATAACAGAATAATATCCTCAATCATAAGAGATATAGTTCATAAAGTAAATCCTTTTCTTATGTAATGCTCAAGGATGTGAATAGAAAGAGTATGTATTCCATCCACCCCTTTGATATCATCTAGTCCTATTTCTATCCTATTCCCCCTTCCAACCTCCCATCACAAATTTCATAGTAGCCAATATTTGTTTCTCATCATGCTTCTCCATATATAATATGCCACCTTCTTCTTTAGAGTCGCCTCTTTAATCCATTCCTTAAGCTGTTTATTTTTTAGATATTTCTCTTTAATAACCTATTACCAAATACCTTTTCCCTAGAATTTTTTCCATAATTTCTTGAAAATTAAAGCCTTACTAAAACATTATGTGTCTTTTATACCCCACCCTCAATCCTTCTCATGTCTCGCAAGCACCTATAAATAGACCAAAAGTATCTTATTTGTGGATTTAGACCTAGCCCAAAGGCACGTAGCTATAATAGCATCAATTCTTTTGGTCTAAAGATACTAAGGTTTGAGCCCTCTAATTTCAATGAAATCACCTCCTCCCCACTTTTCATGAAATTCTTTGAAGATGTCAATTGTTTAGGGTTTTGTCAAAGAGCGCAGGAAGTAGGTTACCATGAGCATCTCACAGGTATATTTTACCTCACCTTGAAGGAAGAGAAGATCACCATTGCAGGGACTAATTTCATGTTTTCAATGGATTCCATCTCTCAAGCTGCAAGCATACCAAACCATGGTGAAAATTGGTTCAAAGGCATGAACCTAGCCCTAGAATAGTACAAACCCTACTTGAAATCACAATACAAAAGAGCTCACTCACATGTTTTCCCATTTAGATACTTGTTGGAGAGATATGCACCATTGATGAAGGTTGTCATGAAGTTCTTCACATGTGAGGGCATATTTTCTAGGCTATATCAATACCACATAAGACTACTCATGCACTTTACAGCTGCCAAGCCTCTAAATTTGTCCAACGACTTGTATAGGAGCTTAACCAAAATGTCTAAAAGGGTGAAATTGAAAGGCAAACTACATTATCCCAGCCTCTTTCACCATAGCCTGATAAAGGTTATAGCACTCCATCAGTTGAAAGAGAAGAACATGACATGGGACACCTTCATTGAGGCAGCCTTGAAAACGCATATAACCACTTCACCAAGCCAGCACCAAACCATGTCAATACAACCCATGGAGGTGCAGTCATCAAGAAAACATGATGAACCTAAATTTTCCAAAACCCACCTGAGCCTAGCTATCTAGCCTAAAATCCTTTAATTTCTAGTCATATATTAGCTGTGATTTCATAGAGAGATCCCTTTCTAGTTTTGTAGGGCTAGATACCAAACTAAATCATGGTCTATGGTTACCTCCGTCAATCTCCTCATCAGCCTGGGACATTGTGGAGGAATATAACAGAGGGCATGACAACTAGGGAGTGCCAAAGTTCTCTAGTGAATGTAAGGTTCCCAAGCCATGGAAAAATGCAATGATAGTTGTGAGGTCATGACTACCAAGGTGTGTTAGGGAATGCTATGGCATGCTAACGTGTGCCATATAGTACGAAGACATGTCAAACAAGATAATATGTGCCAAGTGCTAATGCATGCAAATATGTACAAGGGCGTGACAATGCATGCCATGACTATCAAGGCAAAAAAAGGTAGGAACGAATTAAACTGCAAGGAAATGAGCACATAATAGGGTTAATAAGTCATCAATTTACCTTTTCCATGAGGGGCATGCTAGGCACACAAGCACTAGGTGCCAAGTGCCAAGTGTCAATGAATTCTAAGTGCCAAATCTTCCTCTGTTTCTTCTCATCTAGTTTCCAATAATTGATCTCCAATAAATTTAATATTAAACCATGCCAAAGCATACCAAGTCATCTCAACGCATGCCAAACATGCTAAGACTTGCCAAGTGCCAACACGTGCCAAGTGCCAATGTGCGTCAGGGAGTGTGATGCATGCTATGAAGTGGAAGAGCATATCGAGAAGTGCTAACGTGTGCTAGAGAGTGCCAATGCATGCTACGGAGAGTTGGGGAGTACTAGGACAACACAAGGGAGCACTAGGTCAAAATGCATGGAAGTGAATGAATATGAGGGTGTGTCAGGGAGTGTCAATGAGTGCTAGTTGTCATGCCAAGGAGGGAGTGACAAGGTATGCTAAGCATGGGTAAGGCATGCTAGGGAATATCAGGGAATGTCAAGAAGTGCTCGAGTGTTATAGGTAGTTCCGGGGAGTGCTAACATGTGCGAAATAGTGCCAAGGCATTCCAGGTGCTAAGACATGCTAGGATGTGCAAGGTGCCAAAGTATGACAATATGCGTCAAGGAGTTTTAAGGCAACAAAAGGAATAACCAAGCTAAAATGCAAGGAAATGAACACATAAGAGGGTTAATAAGTCATGAATTTATATTTTTCAAAAGGGGCATGCTAAGTACACTAATAATATGTTCCAATACATGCCAAGTGCCATTGTGTGCCAAGTGCTAATGTCTGTCAATGCAATATTATGCCAAGGAGTTCCAGGGCATGCAAGGAACTACAGGGCATGCCAACACATGATAGGAATGCTATGTTATGTTATGGCATGCCAACATGTGCTTGGGCATCCTACTCATGGAAAGATGTTCTAGGTACAAAGATGTTCCAGTTACAAAGATGTTCCAAGACATGTGAGGTGCCAAGGAATGTTAGTGTATTGTTCCAAAGCATGTTAAGGTGTGCCATGAGTGTCGACGAGTGTTAGGTATCTCTCATTAATAGAATTGATAGAGCTTGATTATTTATTAAATAATATAGTTCCTACACACACTAGTGGAACTTTATTTAAAGGAAATTTTCCAAATAATAAACCTAATAGAGATGAATCATGTGTTGACTCATAGGAAAACTATATTCTTATGACTTGAGGGAAATGATACACACTAATTACTTCTTAACAAATTCACTGACTATTATAACCACTATGACCTTGGACACATAATGAAAAATATTCCACAACAATGGTCTTAAATCGTTATCTTTTGACAAAAAATATAGTAACAAGTACATAGTGTCATCAAAAACTCATTGGAATGATCAATGATGACGAACATTTTTTCACTGTCACCAAAAATAACCAAAAATAACATTGGTGAGGGTCAATAAAAGATCATCACTAGAAGTGTCACGAAAGAGAGAATTAGTGATGGCCCTTTAACGACCCTCACCAAAAGTGTCACCAAAGAGAGAATTAGTGACGGGCCTTTAACGACTCTCACCAAAAGTGTCATTGAAAATGGCTTTGGTGAAAAACCTTAAAGGATCACTGTATACACTTACAACAACGATTTTTTAAAGACTGTCACCATATGCGACATTGGTGATAGACCTTAAAGGTCTATCACAGGCATGAAGCATCATAAAAAACTCATTGGAATGATCAATCGTGATGAAGATTTATTGACCGTCACCAAAAGTAACCAAAAAAATCATTGGTGATGGTCAATAAAATATTGTCACTAGAAGTGTCACCAAAGAGATAATTAGCGATGGGCCTTTAATTACCCTCACCAAAAGAGTCACCGAAGAGAGAATTAGTGATGACCCTTTAACGACCCTCACCAAAAGTGTCATTGAAAATGGCTTTAGTGACAAACCTTAAAGGACCATCACTATATACACTTACAACAACCTTTCTTTAAATACTTTCACCATATGCATCATTGGTGATGGACCTTAAAGGTTAATCATGGGCATGACCCTCACCAATGACCTTTTTTCTTGTAGTGGCTCATACCTCGCTGCACAGCTCCTTTGCGATTGCAATTTGCACAATCACACATATCATAAAAAATCCCCCTTTTACTGCCCCGCTTCACTATACGATTGTGATATATCACATATTGTTGATCGCCCCATGCAAATTGCAAAGGTTTTCAACTCTGTCATCCCTCTACCAAAACACCAATTGCGACATTGTGATATCACTTCCACGATCCCGCCAACACCGATTGCGATAAATCTGACCCTGCTCCAAACTAGTGATTTGCGATTAGCGATGAAGCCCGGACCTGGCAGGATTGTTAACTCCATTACATAATATGTCTTGCATCCATTGCATCACAAGTTCTACAAGTTCTGCACCAGGGCCATTCTCTAATTACGATCTGTGAAAAGGTTCTGAACCCGACGTGACATTTAAACACATATGAATATCATTTCGCATCCAAGACAATCACATTTCCATAAGTCCTGCGCCCTTTCTTTTGCCTTCACCAAATTGTGCATTGCAATATTACCTAGACCCGACTACATATTTAATACCATTTCATAAAGACTCACCATGTCCATCACAATCACATGTTCATAACATTCGCCATACCATAACCCTTTGCTAAAAGATATAAGAGCCACCTCTATCACGTCATCCATGTCGTCATAATCCATGTCATTTGCCACATAATCATCACTTCATCTATCATGTCACATGCCATGTCACCCACCACGTCACACCATGACGTCTTTCGTGACGTCACTACCACGTTACCCTGGGACTTCGCAATTGCAAGTTTCAAAGGAACACGATGTTATGAAGCCAACTCAAGAAAAAGATAGAAAAGATAGATGAACGCCTTAGAATTCAGCCTCTTCAAGGGGGAAACCTCCTTTACATTACATAAATGAACAATTTTTAGATGATTCAAATGACAAAACCTCCTTTCTATATATAGGAGTCTAAGGAGTCACAATATAACCCAGCCGACCTAACAATAATAATATAAAGCCACAAAAATAACTAGAGGATTCTATAATGGTACGTGTAATAACAATTATGGGACAATAAGGCACACATCTTAATAGTACAACTACAATAGTATGGGGTTAAAACTAGTATTAGGGCCCAACATGCCCCTCTCCTTCAAAAAAGTGTTGTCCTCAATGCTTGAGTAGTTCTGGATGCTTATGTATAAAATTCTCGTCCTCCCATGTGGAATCTTCAGCGGATAAGTTGTTCCACTTGATAAGATACTCCGAAATTGATCGATTTTGTAGTTGTCAAGTTCTTGTTTATGTGACTGCTTCCGGTTTTAATATAATTTTTCCTTCCTCGTCAAGTTCTGGCAATATTTTATGAACTGGGATCTTATCGCCTATAAGCTTCTTTAAACATGAAACATGGAAAACTGGGTGCAATTGAGAAGCTGCGGGAAGCTCCAATTTGTATGCCATAGTACCAATCTTTTACAACACCTTGTACAAACCATAATACTTTGGTGATAATTTATCATCCTTCTTAGCTTACTTGAGGGGCATTTTCTTACATGGTTGTAGCCGTAGAAATACCCAATCACCTACATCAAAACTTCTTTCGTTGCGATGTTGATCTGCCTGTTGTTTCATTCTATTCTGTGCCTGTTATCACTCAGGTTGTCCCTAGGCTCCTAATAGGGATACGGCCGAGGTAACCACAAACCAATCTTCTGATTGCAGGTTCTAGCCCACCTGCAATCGGAGAGGGCTCTCTCCTTTTAATTCAACCTTAGTTGATGATTTTAGGCTATCTTTCTGACTTCAAGGGAGTGTTGATTGTGGTTGGAAAGAAGGTAGGATTCACGAACAATGAGGCATGGTAAGGTGTGATAAGTTTCGAACCATTGTGCATGGAGTCACAGATTGAGGCTTGCGAGTGTTTTCTTGGTCACAAGGCGATACGGAGCGGGATAGCCACACAGGATACAATTTTTTGTCTTCTGAAAGTACGGAGTGAACATCAGGGATGAAAGGCAAAGGAGAATAATTCCATCATGCTAACAAAGGGGAGAAATGGATGAATGGGATCTAGGAGCAGTTAAGAATTCCTAAGACATGCACTCATATGTGAAAGAAACAGCGTAAACTAGATCATTTAAGAATACAAGCTCATAACTGTTTCTGAAGAAAACATTGAAAAACGCAGAAATTGAAGTTAAGGTGTATTGGAACAAATCTTAAGCTATTCTTTTTTCCTGAAATTTAGAAAGGCGGAAAGGTGGTAAAAAACATAAAATAAAACAGAGGAGAGGAACACTTATTGGATCATGTAGAAGCACAGGAATTCCGTGATCATTCCTTGGCCAAGAGAAAACATCAAGTTGTTCGCAATCCATGCTTTCAGAAATCTTTGATTATGGAAATTATGACAGTTACAGTGCGAGTCTTTGCTCAGAGAAAATGCTGGAAAGGAGACTGACCAACAACTACTACCAACCAACCAACCCCTCACAACATTGCTTAGGGTGGTATTTATAAACAAAATATTGGAAATACATCATTACAAGTGACCTTGATAGGTCTGCTTAGAACTCTTCAAAAATCTAAATGCTGCTGGAATTAAATGCAAGTAAATCTTTTTGGTTGCGTTGGGGGCAACTGGATCAGAACAGGTGACGAGGTGGCCCTTGGGGACCAGATGCGGTGCTGCTGGAGTGATTGTGCTTTGGGGACTGCAGTTCGGCTATGGTGTGAATTGAATGTGCAATAATTATGATTTGAGAGCTTCAAGTAGTTTCGCCCTCTTTCTATGAATCTGCTGGAAGATATTAAATGTTCTACTGCTTCGGGCTACTGCTCAAAATATTCGCTGATACACTTTGCCGCTACATTGATGGCTTCCGCCGTTGACTGATACTCTTTGACACGCTTAATGCCTACTGATTTGATCTGATACACTTTAAACTCTGTGATTGATCTGCTACTGTCTTTAAATCGGATCCTTTTAGCACGATCGGGCGATTTTCGGGCTTTTTCGTCCCACAATGGGCTCAGAAATCAGAAGATTCCCTGAAGATTCCTCAAAATGGCCTATTTCCCGTAGCGTGCATCGGAAACTACCTCGGTTTCTTGATCGTGAGCTCCGAAGTGCGATTTTTCTTCCTGTGCAAAGTTTTCGGCTTTCTGGCTGCTGACGTAAGCATGGCGTCGGCTGTACGACAGATGACGTCAGCTGTGGGTCCCTGGTACAGAGCGACGTGATGAGATACTGGAGGTAATGTGGTGAAGAGACTCCGATGCGATATCGCAATATCGCGTCGGCAGGGAATGGGGGGTAATTGGGTTGGACACTTGGCGCTTGCGACTGCCGATCGGCGATATCACAATATCGCATCGGCGGAGACGGAGAGGTGAATGAATTGGATGCTCGGCGCTTGCGATCGCCGATCGTCGATATCGCAATATCACATCGGCGGGGAACGGATGGGTGATGACTTGCATGAAGATGAGAGTGCGAGGTTGCGATGCGATACGGCTTTGAGGAGGAAAGAGAAAGTAAGTGGGTGTGAAGGGCATTTGAGGTTTCGAAAGGGGTCCGATTACCTTAGAGGGATTTTATACTTTGGAAGGAGTCCATTGTATCTGGGAGGTGGTTTTGGAGGTCAGGGATTCTTGCTGAGTTTCGGATAAACTGAGCAATTCCCGGGAGTTCTTATGGTTATTTTTCAACCACGGGGAGGGATATTACGTAGGGGGCTTTTACTTAATATTAATAAGGGGATGGGAAGAATAGGGAGCTAAATAATAATGTTAGTGGTTAATATGGAGATGGTAAGAAAGCACTAAGTTCGGGAGAGCTTAGGCTGTTACAAGGGGATAGGACCATACTTTAGGAGAAAATATGGAACAACTCTGAGTAAAGCAGATCTTTACTCAAGCCAGTGTTATGAAGATGATGGAACTTAAGAGGTGTCAAGCAGATCTTGACCTCTTTTGGGGAAATTAGTTAATGATTGAGGAGAAGAGAGAAGGGGAGTCAGTTATACCTCTTTTGAGCTTTTTTGCACACAAATCCTTGCTGATTATGTTCTGCATGATATGACACCTGAAAACCTGGAACTGGTTAGCAATTCAACAACCTCAGAACTACCTACCCAGCTTATTTTCCTAGCATTTTTTCTTCTTTTGCTTGGGGGTGCACTTAGACTTGCAAACCCGTCATTCATTTTTCTTTTGACGCTTTCCTATCTACATACTACCCTTATTTCTTCCGGAGCCCAGATTAAGCTGTTGGTCTCCTCTGCTTCTCTACCTATCTAAGAATCTGCCAAGATTAAATTGTTTGGACAGATTTACAATCTCTATATCCTAAAACAGGAAATTTAAACCTAGGGAGACCAAGATTAAACTGTTTGGACCTCCCTTTAACTAAAAATAGCGATACCGGGATAACTTTACAAAATTTTAAGGCAATTGGATGAACTTGAAGTAGCCTTCTTCACTTGGAGACTGTTTGAGCAAATATGGAGCATTGCAGCAAGCAAAGTACGACATATTTGGCCTGTGAAATGCCAATCATGAAAAATGAATAACCTGCTGCAGCAGGAAACTAACAGATTCCTCACCTTTAGTTGCACCTTCTCGCTTTTACTTTGGAAATGGACGAATTCTGCATTTCCAAACTGCCTGAAGTACTCTAGGGCAAAGAGTCTCATAGGGACATATCTCGGTAGCCTATAGGGATTCAGCTCACAGCCATATACTCTAATTACTGTATGGTGTTGATAGAAGTACCAATCACCAATGCTGTAGGCCTTTGAGAGTTGAAGAATTCTCTGCATTTCATCTGTCAATCTGGGAGGAGGGACGCCCAACAACAAGGTCATAGCTGGATGAATGAACAGATCAATAAATTCACAGTAGGTGTAAGGTGAATAAGGCAGAAGATGGCAAACTGAAGACCAAAACACAACCGACCTAGGGCTTCCCTGGGCATCTAGCTTTTTGAGAGGGACAGGGAAGGCATCAAGCTGATAGAACAAGAATAAATGGTATATGTACCTGGTGTATTTAAACACCTTTTCCCTCTCCAGATTCATTAATTGCTAATGAATCTTATTAGCAATAAAAGTGGCAAAATCATAATGTACAGCAGGAGGCATCTCTGGGGAGAAAATGGACAGCATTGCCATAATGGTTTCATCCACATCCTCATATGTCCCATAACCCAGGATGTAACTGATCAAATCTACCATCATTTTTCCCAGCTCATTAAGATATGGATATGCTATGGGAAGGGCAGTGGTCATAGATTGATATTGAGGCTGAATAAACAATTGATTAATCCTGGCAATCTGATCACTGGACAACTTGCCCCCTTTCGTTATCAAATCATGGATGGAGAGAGGAGTTAGGGGTTTTGTGGTGTGAAAGTGGAGCATTTCATTGATGGCCTTAGGGGTGATATGGAACAATACTGAGCCCGAGGGGCTGAGGACGGCTCTCTGATAGGGGTCATAGCTCGACATGCATTGTTTTATCAAGTCTGGGAGGACATTGACTTGAGGGAGGTTGTAAATGGGTATGTGGGAATCCCAAATTGCTAAGGTGTCAGCCCCACTGAGATGCTGGGCCTTGAATTCATTCATCAGCTGAATATTGAACTTAGCTGTCATGGGCATGGAGTCTAACATTTGGTAATCTTTATCACCTAGGGCTTTCCACTCTAGCTCTTTGTGTGGGGCATTCAGAGGTTGAACATTCAGGACTATTGGTGTCTCCATGGCTAAGCAGTAGTTATGACTTGGTGCTGAACTGGTTTTAACGGGCAGGAGACCACAGAGGGTCAATTTTGCAGAAGTAAAGCCAATTGTAAGGGTAAATGAGGCAACTGTGGTGACAATGGTGCAGAATGCTCAAAAAGAGTTAATTGAGGGATTGCAGGAGCTGGCAACTTTGTTTTCCTTGTGAATTATGCCTTTTAGGTTTACAGTCCACGAATGTGAGGATAGAGTGGGAATTTGGGGAAGGGTGATTGTATATGGGTTCAGCAGGTGAAATTCGACCTTGCACCTGTGAGGAATGCTTGTTTTTCCGGGGATTTGCTGGTAAAAACAGGTTGTCTTACTCTTGTAAATTTAGTTCCGGAGAAATATGGACATAACTTAGCTCTGAAGGGATGCTCTGGGTAAATACTTGGTGAATTGCCGGAAATGGTGACAAATATAGGCGGGTTGTAGGCGGCATCCTTCTTCAGGTCGATTTCAGCAGATTGGCGGCAGATGGACATAATTTTCATGCAGAGGAGAGCAATAGTTCTTTCAGTGAAAATGAGAAAAAACGCGAAAATCGGCTAAAATATGGACTTTTGGGTTATTGGCGCGCTTTTTGGATGACGTCAGCATGACGTCATCAGGTGGGGTCAGGGTCGGGTGATGTCAACATGACATCACCGGGTGACGTGGCAGTCTGTGAGTGGTCCAAGGGGATTGCACAGGTGGCGGACACGTAGGAGCTCTGGCGGTCAGGGGTGCTGACAGGGCGCCAAGTGGAAGTGACGTGGGCGGGCGTGGCGCTGGCGTGGGCAAGCGGTCTTGCAAAGTGGTAAGCGGGTTTTCTCGGACCGCCTTCCATACAGTCGCAGTATTGTGAGAGGGCGCTCCGAGAGAATATAAGGGTGACGCGTGGCAGAGGCCTGATGTCACCCTATGACAGTTTCTCGGAAGGTATCTTTCGGTCGCGGATGCCCGTCTGATATCATGTGGGCCATCAGATGGGAAGGGCCAGATCCGACGGTCGACGGATCGATAAGATGCGCGGGTAATACGGACTGCGAGGAAGGATAAAATATAATTTTTTTTCTGAAATTCGCGCCTGGTGGAACTTTGGAAAAAGTGGGTTTTTTGGGTTTTTTCAGCGTTACAGGTTAAATGGGTTTTTCCAAAGGTTCATTTACAAAGTGGGTTTAAGGCTATTAATCCGAGAAAATCTCGGATTAATCCCTAGGATTAATTCTTTGGCGCTCTTTGGGTTGCGCTTAAATGTTCTAGTGCTTGAGAACCTTCAAAGTCATACATAAAGCTATAATGCTCGGGGAAGGGGATACATAGATTTTTTTGGGTTTTTTGCCAAGTTTTACATAGTAATAGGGAGAATAGGGGGTATAAGGAGTTACATAATGATAGGTTAGTAGTTAATATGGATGAGAAGGGGTGGATGAGGGAGGTAGAATGCTAAGCTCTTTTTATGAAATTAACTTAGTTTTGGGGAAGTAGATCAAAATGAAAAGAATTTTTGCACCAGAAATGTGTCTATTAAAGAAACTAGAACCAACAAAAGACTTTGATTTTCTTTGTGTACATGGGTGGCATAGGGATGTAAGTTATGAATGTGATAGGGGGTGATTTGGAAGTTAGACATGCTCCATTAGGCTTCTGCAAGACTGCTGCAAAATAGGCCATTTGTACTGGCACCATGTTTTTACCTTTGCTTCAGGCCAATGCAGTGCCATGAACCAAACTTTCTGCAACCCCCTCTACCTACCCACTCTATTGCCTAGCATTTTTTGTTACTCCAAGGAGGGTGCACTTAGATTTGCAAACCCTTTTGTGCCTTTTCTTTTCCTTTGGCTTTCTTTTGATCTTCTATCTAAAGCTACCCTTATTGCTTCCAAGGTCCCAGATTAAACAGTTGGGAACCTTCTTTCACTACCTATCTACTTTACCTACCAAGATTGAGCTGTTTGGACAGGTTTCTTTATCTAATCTATAACAAAAATTGAAACATGGCATGACCCAACTTAGGCTGTTGGATCACCCATCCAGAAGTAGGGCAGCATCAATCAAAACAAGTATACTTCTTCCACAAGAATATGAGATCTTTGTATCACCAAAGTAGATCATATTGGCACTTCCCCTATCAATCATGAAAGATGAAACCTATTGGTATAGGTATCTAACAGTGGCTCCACTTGGGGATGGTTTTTCCTTTAAAAGACTCAGAACAGCAGGTCAGATGCTTTGGCCATTGACAGCTCCTACCAAAACTTGAAAAATTTCTCTTTGTACTTCAAAACTGGAGGTTGTCACCTCTGTGGCACTTCTGGAATATAAAGCTTTTGTTTGCTTATTTACAGTAATCTTTTGAACTGAACTATTTGTATGCTGAAAGAAAATATATACAACTGATTATGTATAGGAGAAAAAGACCCTGCTATATGCATGGAAAATAGTCAAAATAATGCTTCAACATCCTGCCATTGACAAGACCTTCATTTAAGTCAGTTTCATCCAGATTTTTTAGGAAGTAGGTGTTGTTTCCTTGGACTGCTTGGATAATAAAGGGTCCTCTCCAAAGAGAATCAAATTTCCCATGTTTTCCTTTATCTTCCCTTCTTGAATCCCACTTGAGGACTTTGTCACCTACGCTGAAATCCTCAGCCTTAGTCCTTCTATCAAAAGCCTTTTTTAACTTTTCTTGGAGAATTTGTACTCTGTTATAAACTTGGTCTCTGGTTTGCTGTAAACATATTATCTGGTTGACCCTTCTTTACATGTCATTGGGCTCAGCTTGACTTCTTGAAGCAGTTTCATAACAGGAACCCCTAGTGATGAGGGAAATTTGGCTTCTAATCCATAGACTAACTCATATGGGCTGACACCAATGGATCTCTTGGTTGTTAGTCTATCTGCCCATAAGGCATTCACAAGTTTCTTATGCCAATTCTTCTTATTTTCTTCCAACACCTTCTTGATGATGTTTATCAGACTTTTATTTGATGATTCAGCTAGGCCATTTCCTTGAGGGTAGTATGCGGTGGAATGACCCAAGGTAATATGAAATTTGTGGCAGAAATTCACCATTTTCTTGGATCTGAAAGCAGCAGCGTTGTCTGTTATTATCTTGTTGGGACAACCAAATCTAGACAATATGTTGTTCTCCAAAAACTGAATGATTACTGAATCATTTGCCTGTCTACATGGGATGGCCTCAATCCATTTGGTGAAGTAGTCTGTGGCTGTGAGGATCCATCTATGCTGGCCTGAGGATGAGGGATGAATTTCCCCAATGAAATCCAAACCCCACTGCTGAAAAGGTCTTTCTGTTGCAATAGGCCTCAAAGGGAGTGGTAGTAATTTTCTCTTTCCCTCAAATATTTGACACTTATGGCATGAGGTGGTGAAACTTTTTACATCAGGGAACAAAGTGGGCCAATAGTAACCAGCCCTCAGTATTTTATCCACAGTGGACTTCCAATACAAATGTCCACCACAATCACCTGCATGAAATTCTTTTATGACATTGTTAGCCTCATCTTCAATTAAGCAGTTTAGCAATATACCCTCATGGTTTTTCCAAAGCAAATTGCCCTCTATTACACAAAATCTTGAGGCTTTCATTTTTAAGAACCTACATTTGGTCCTGGACAATCCTGGGGGAGCACACAGGTTTTGCAATATATAACAGATATCAGAATACCACAGAGATTGTTCAAAGGCTACATTGATCTTTGGAGTCGTCAACTCCGGTTCACTATCCATACGGTTGATGTCCAAGGCTTGGAAATTTGTTTCAGACATTAATTTAGCCAAACCTTGCCCTTTTATCAATTTTGTAGGTTTTATTTCAATGTCAAATTCTAAGATGTTGGCAATCCATTTTCCTCTTTTTCCCTCCAAGTTCTCTTGAGTGAGTATGTCTTTGACAATGGGACTTGGTACATAAGCTATAACATGGGAATATAGGATATAAATTCTAAAGTCTTTGATGGCTTTGACCAAGGCATATGCTTGCTTTTCCATGATTTGATATTTTAGGGGAGCATCTCTGAGAGCTCTGTTAAAGAATGCAATAGGTCTCTCATTTCCTTAGTCATCTTTCTGTAATAGGACAACAGCAATAGTATGCTGGGAAGCAAAAGAGAAGATGATAAACTCTTTGTCAAATTGAGGATTTGTTAAGACTGGAGTTTGGGTAAGGGCCAACTTTATTCCTTCAAAAGCTTGATTTGCTTCTACTGTCCATTTTACCTTTGAATCCTTTTTCAGCATGTTATTTAGTAATCTGCTTAATTCTGCCAAATTTGGGATGAATCTCCTGAGGAAGTTGATCTTTCCCAGGAATGCTTGTAATTCTTTGATGTTTCTTGGGTGGGGCATTTGCAAGATGGCCTGTATTCTGTCTGGGTCAATCCTAATGCCATCCTTTGAAATGATATGACCTAATAACTTACCTTCTTCCAAACCAAACATGGATTTCTTAGGATTTAAAGAAATTCCATGTGTCCTACAAGTTATAAATATCTGCCTTAGATGTTTCAAATGTTCTTGGTCAGATTTTGAGAAAGGTGTGAGGTCATCTAAGTAGATGAAAAGGAAATCATGGATTTCTTTGGCAAAGGCAATATCCATTACCCTTTGGAAGGTAGCTCCTCCATTTTTCAACCCAAAAGGCATTTTGACATATTTGAAGGTTCCCCATGGGGTTGTAAATGTTGTTTTGTCCTGATCATCAGGGTGGACTAGGATCTGGTTGAAGCTTGAGAATCCATCAAGTAAAGAAATTCTTGAGGCCCCCACTACTCTTTGCAAGATGTGATCCATCTTGGGCAAGGGGTAATTATCTTTTAGGGATACTTGATTCAAGTTCCTTAGATCAACACAAAGCCTTATTTCACCAGTTTTCTTTCTTGTAAGGGCCAGATTTGAAATCCATTCTGAGAATTTGATTGGTGCTATTATGCCTGCTTTAAACATTTTTTGTACCTCTTTTTCAATTGAAGGGAGAAGCATTGGATTGATTCTCCTCAATTTCTGTTTAAAAGGTTTCTAATTTGGCTTAAGAGGGATAGTATGTTGAATGATGGAGGTATCATAGGACTTTAAATCCTCATAACTCCATGCAAAGACATCTTGGAATTCTTTGAAGAGGTCAATGTATTTAGGCTTTTGATCAGGTGGTAAAGATGCAAATAATTTAATTATCTTTGGCTTTTCAATAGTTCCAATGTTGCACTCTTCAATGGCATCATTAAGGGGTTGCAATTTTGGTTTTCTAGGGACATCATTTGAGTCAAAAATGTCCTCCAATGGAGTTAGGCCTGTTGGAAGAAAATTGTCTTTCCATTGTATCACTTCAGCTTCAGTATCAGCTATCTCCTCAGAATGAACTTCCTCAAGTTCTTGTATTTTCTCCTGGTCAAAGTTTGTTGGACAAAGCATTTGATTTGCTGTTTTGAGTGAGATATTTGTTTGGTGTTGTTCAGCTAGTGTTTGTGAATCACTTGCAACCTCTGTATCGATGTTCAGTCCTGAAAACTCTTGCTGCAGAGTTAAGAAATTGTTTATTTGTGTATCATCCTCAAATACTTGCCAATCCATGACATTGTTTGGGACAGAGGGTCTGTGTTTTATCTCAGCTGTAAAAAAATGCTGGGGTTCAAAAGGTTGTTTGCAAGTGCTTGCAAATGTGGCCAAACTATGAGCATGAAGGTTATGAGTTCTAGGAATTTTGGTTATTTGGAATTCAGTGAAGGAATTGAGTATTTCAGCAGCAACAGACCTATAAGATCTCAGTCTTTTGTCATTAGTGACAAAATTTCCTTTTACTTGTTGGATGATTAGGTCTGAGTCTCCTAGGATTGAAACTTTTATGGCCTGTAAGGATTTTACTAGTTTGAGGCCTAGTAAGAGAGCTTCATATTCTGTCATATTGTTGGTGCATCTGAAGTTTAACCTATAGGCTCGGCCCTCTACATGATTGTTTTGTTTGTTATGTATCCGAACCCCTGCCCCTGCCCCTAATTTGTTGACTGACCCATCGAATTCAAGAAACCAGAGGACTTCTTGATTTATGGAAGGATTGTCAACTGTTGTGGGACTTGGCATCAACAATTCGAGATTTTGGCTTACATTTGGTTTGTCTTCTTGAACATTTTTATTTGTTGATTTCTCAACCGATATTTCTAGATCAAGAGTTTCTTCATTTATATGCCGATCTTGTTTGAGTGTCTGGGTTTCTTCATCATTTGTGAGACCTGTATTGTTGTTGAAGAGAATATAGGAGTCTATGTCAGCATGAACAACATATATGGGAAAGTTTTGAGGCTTGTCTTCACTGCTGACCATGTATTTCATAAGTGACTCCCTATATAGCCTCTTGGGTTGACCAAAGACTGAAATGGTGGCATATGACATGTCTAATTGTAGGGAACCTTGGAGTTTAGCCCCCCATGATCTTGATAACAGCATTCCATATTTGGGTGGGATATCAGCAACTACAACATCCATTAGAATTGTTTTATTTGGGTACTGGACCAGTGACACACAAAGATCTTTTATTAAGCCTAAACATTTAACTTGGCTGGAGTCAAATGAAAATAGGTCCTTATAAGGTCTTGTGATGTCTAGGTTGAGTCTCTCCATCACTAATTTAGGCATAAGATTGTGAGAGGCGCCTGAATCAAACATTGCATTGTGTAGTATCTTATCATGAACATGCAAGCTGACATAGAAAGGTAAGATCCCTGTAACTGTTGTCTTTCCATCAACCTCTGGACCAAAAAGAAATTCTGGGGTATCATCCAACACATTGACATTATCTTTATTACGAGTAAGTTGGAGAGAATTCTTGATTTGTTGTTTGTAAATGTCATGCTTGGCTAATTCTGAAAGAGGAATAGCTATCTTCAACTTGACAATTTCAGCTTCTAAGTCAAAAGGTCTTTTAGATTGGATCTTGGTATTGTGGGTGACAATCTTTTCCTTGTTTATTAAGTTTTCCTCTTGATTCTTATCTTGATCATGAGACTTATCTTTTTTACTCATCTCTTGAGGAGTATTACTTGGATTAGGCTGCAAAGGTGGTGCGGCCATTGGCTTTTGTTTTGAGGGAAATCATTCAGTTACTTCTTCAACGGTTATTTCATTTGTAACCGAATTAGTTTTGTCATGTGGTTCTGTAACTATGGATTTTTTGGGCTGCAGGTTGTCCTTTGCTTTTTCGGGGTGTGTTACATTTATAGTTCTGCTTCTTAGCTTGTATTGTTTATGAACTTCATAAACAGCTGTGTCATAACCTTATTTAAAGTCAAATGACTCTCCTGACTTGGTTTGGAACTGTTTAATGTCATCCTCCTTATGATCTTCATGACTCAGAAAAACTTGTTGCTCATCATTCAGGCCCATCAGGTTAATGTGGCTGTCATCTGCTTGCTCATTTGAAGTGGATGCTTCAGTATAATTTTCCTGGAACGGAGGTCTTATCTTTGGATCAGAATTGGGCTTGCCAACGTTTGGGTTTTGATTTCTCCTAAAATTTGGATTCCTGATAGGGTTACTTTGTGGTGCTTCCCATGACGACTTTCTCTCCACTGATTCTACTCTGTCACCCAACCTCTTCATACCAGTGAGTATTGCATCCAGTTTCTGATCAAAGGCTGAGGGTTGTTCTTTGAAGGTGTTTCTCTTTTCCAATCTTGCCCTGTTCCTCTTGGCAATTAGGTTGGCCTCAATTGTGACAACAACTTTTTGTGCATCCTCAAGGGTTTCAGGGGCTCTTTCCTTCAACTGATATGCCATGTCAGGGTCAAAACCATCAGGTAATTTGTACAATGCTAAATCAGGGGGAGGTCTCAAATTTTGTGATATTGTGTTGTATACATTGTTTAATGTTGCACAATACTCCAAAACGGTCTCATGAGGACCTCGCTTGATTGTTTCATATTCACCCAGTATGTGCAAGGGATCTTTCTTCTTTTCCCATCTATTAGTAAAGGCATGGTAAAGCTCATAAGGAGTTGTTATGGTACTTGCAGTGAGTGACCTAAACCAAGTTCTTACATCCACTGTCAGGCTCTGAACAGAAATTCTCATTCTTACACTGTCATCATCAATTTCATAGTTCTCAAAATGATCTTGCATCCTTCTGGCATGCTGGATGGCTGTGAAAGGGCTAGTGGAGTCAAAGTATGATATTTTGGATTGGTAGTCATGAGGCAGGGCTGCAGCATTAGCAGGTAACTGCAGGGGTGCATATCTATTGGCCATATTTGCAGGATTTATAGGGTTGATAGGGATAACCGGGACAACAAGAACTATTGGGACAATAGGGGTAATAGGTATGGCAGAGACTACAGTGTTGGTCAAGGGAACATGTGAAGTGGATGAAGGTGTGAAAGGAGGGCTTTGAGATGTAGATGGTGAACTAGGGGAACCAGGGTTAGACTGGAACAGAACCTTGATTGGCGTGAGAACAAGGTTAAGGTAGACTGTCTCAGGGCTCAAGTCAGAAGGATTTTCCTGTTTTTGCTGCTCCCTAATGTTTTTATGGATTGTGTTAGGATTTTCAAAAACAGTTGGTGGGTTAGGGTCAGGATTGGACCTTGTATACCATTGATTCTTCTTGGGAGCCAGCTTCTGAATTGTTCTTTCGAGTATTTTTAGAATTTTCTTGTATCTACAAGGGCTAGACAAGATTTTGGAATGGTTGTGTATGTCTCAAAGCTAGAACAAAGATAGACTGAAGCAACTTTTATGTAAACTTGTTAATGTAAAAACAGAAACAGTTTTCAAGGCTTCCTGGCTAACATTCAGGCTTCACCTGCAGCTTTAGGAAATATACAGTAATTAGAAAATCCCGAGGTTGTTCCCAGTTGAGTCGCCATTTATGTTAACACCCAGGTTGTTCCCTATGACTCCCAAGGGAATACGGCCGGGGTAACCACTAACCAACCTTTGGATTATAGATCCTAGCCTATCTATAATCGGAGAGGGCTCTCTCTTTTTAAGTTTCAGCTATGCTTTGGGAGGATTTTAGGCTAGTTAAAAGTTTCAGTTTCCTATTTAAGACTTTGGTTGGTGAAATTTTGTTGTAAGAAGGGCATGAAGAGTGCAGAAGATGCTAATCCATTGGGCATATGGAGTCAGAAATGTGAGATAGTTCTGGTGCCTATGATGGAGAAAGCTTTGCTGCAAGGCTAGACGGCTATTGTTGATATAATTTTCCGTTTAGTGAGTGAAACAATGAGAAATGGAGTTACAGATAGTGTGATATCAATTTGAACAACAATCTCTACTTAGTAGCATAAATGAATTACTAAATAGTGACTGTGAGATTTTCAGGGCTTATTGGAGCAGTTAAGAATTCCAATTTAAACATCTGAAGTTATAGAAAAACATTTATAGTGAAGATAGATTGAGATCAGGGTGTCTCCATGGAAAAATCCTGAGCTATTCTTTTTCCTTCTTTTCTAGATTTAGAACAATACGTGAGAGTCATGAGTTAAAACAAATAACAGAAACATTAATAGAGATAGAGAAACACTTATTATATCAATCCATGGCACTAGAATCCTGTAGCATTCAATGGTTCCAATCACAGCATGCACTAGTAAGACTCAGTTCCTGTAAACTCCAAGCTTTATTTATAACATCCTTCTGAAAGCTACAGCCGAGTTCTCATTTCTTCATAAGAGAGCAACAAAAAACAACAACCCCTTGAAAGTTTGTACGAGGGGGAATATATACAATAGGTTTTACAAAATATCTGAATGTTGAGTCATTTGATACATTAACTATGCTCGCCAACTTTACAAAATAGTAGACAAGAAAGTTATTGCTACTCTAAATGTAAGATAAATGGTCTTTAATGCTGTCAGGCTTCTTCTTGACCTTTGGAGGGCACTGAGTCAGTTGAGCGTTCTGCTTTAAATATGTATGATGTGTCTTTATACTCTGTCATGCTATAGCTTTCTCGGCCCTGTTACCTGTAGCTGTCATTGTCACTTTTGGTGGCCGAATCTTCCTGCTGAGTTGGCTCATTCCACCTTTTTCAGTCATAGTATATGCAACATAGTTTCTGAATGTGATGACTTATATATTTCGATGACAAAACTTTGATGAAACCCCCTATTTATAATAATAACTGTATCATTGAGGTCCACCATTCCTGTGTAGGCAATTGATGCCTCAAAATTGCATCTAGTGTCTCATCTACCTCTGTGTATTTGTAGAAGTTCGGAGGCACTTCAAATAAATGGCTAATCTCATTCATAATAAAAAACAAATTCTCTACTCTATCATAGAGAATTTGCCCAGATGCTAGCCCTGTTACCTGTGAGCTACTTGATCCTTGACTGATCTGATTTGTGGCAAATGTGTTCACCCTTTTTGCATACACCTCATGTGATAGAAGTTTCCCTGCACTGTTGAGCAAGCTTGGAAGACCTCTGCCCTGTAATGCTGCAAACTTGTCCATGAACTTGTTGACCTCTGTTTGCATGTCCTGGCTTCTTCTATCCAATGTCTTCACCAGGCTTTTCAGTGTGAGGACCCTCTTTATCAGCTGGATAGTTTCTGTCCTGTTGGAGATCCCAATTGCTGCCAACTGAGGACCTGTCCGGTTGTTAAGCACATTAATCATTCTGCTGGCTATCTCAGGCATACTGCCTAGAGATGCCCTTGCCCTATGGACTTCCCTTTGTGCTTTGCCTATGAGCTCCATTTGCTCATGGATAGTTTCAACGTATTTCCACTGATCCATTATTGATTGGCCAATGTGGGTCCACAAAACTGTCCTGATCTCAGCCACCACTTTATCAAGGGTGAGCTCTTTCTCCAGCTCTTTTATCCTTTCTTTGAGAGCTTTTATTTCTCTCCCTTTCTCAGCCACATTCTGCTTTGATTTATCATACTTCTCATTCAGCTTGGCCAACTCATCCTTGGCTCCGTTCAGTTCTGTCATCTGGGCTTCTAGGGCCCAGACCTCATTCAACAATTTCTGCATGTCGAGGCTCGGAGCCTCCTCTGTAGACGGTGCTGCTGCTGCTGTTGATGTTGGTGGTGGTGCTGCTGCTGCTTCTATGGGAGGAGGATAGGTCTTTGGAGGCTCCTCCAGGTTAATAACCTCTAGAGGGGGCTGAGAAGTTTGGCCTCCCTCTTTCTGCTGCAGGGCTGCCTGCAGTGCAGCCTTTGTGTCCTCTAGCTTCCCTTCTGTCTGCACTAGTTGCTTGTGCAGTGCTACCAACAATGTAGCTACCTCCTGATCTTGCCTCTACTGAGCAACCTCATCTGTTTGGGGATGAATGGTGGCTGGGAGCTTCATTTTCTTTCTTAGGGCTACCAGGTCTACATCCCTTATCTTCATCAGTGATTGTATGGCTTTTGGGTCCTTGGGGTCATGCCCCAGCTCTATAATTATATCTTCCAAAGACTTGATCCTGTTGTCTTTGGCCAGGGAGGATGATTTTTCCAACTCCAGTTGGGCCGCTGTATTGTTTAGGCTATTTTCCAGCCTTTTTGCCAACATTGCTTTGTCTGCCAATGTGGCATAAACCATTTCACCTGTTTGCTTATGAAGTTCTATTTGGTCCATGGGGTGAATGTCTTTTGCAAGAACCTCCAGGTTGGTTCTTATGTAGTCTGCAGCTGATTGTGGCTGCACCGTGGTGGGCATGAAATGACTCATGGTCATTTTTCCTTCTGAAATGTCATAGGCTAACATAAGCCTCTGTTGATTTGTAGGGTCCATCTTTAGCAACTGGTTGTAGATTTGGAGCCTGAGTGGCTCATTTCTTCTCTTAATATCAGTAAATTGTTGCTTGATGCTTACCTCTGCTCTCTTTTGATGACTTGAGGAGCTGACCTCTCCTCCAAGATTTCTCTCTTGTTCCTGCTGAAAGGAACTAGCAGATACCTCCATACTTGGTGGGCCCATTATCACAGATTGCCCCATAGGCATTTCTTCCTCAGAGAGGGGATTTAATCTCTGTCTTTTCTCCCCTTGATTTGTGGACGTTGTAAGGGGAGTCTCCTACTCTCTGTCCCTCTTCTTTCCTTTTTCCACCTTTTATGGAGTTTGGAGCATTGAGGTCTCCACTGTATTCTCTTGCCCAGAAGGCATGTTCTCTTGAGCCTGTTGCTCAGTAGATGCTAGGGCTTTAGCCATCTGTTCTTGCTGCATAGGCTACCCCTTTTCTTGAGGTTCTTCTTGTTGTTCTTGTTGCTGTTCTGGTTGTTGTTCTATCTCCTTTTCCACTTGCTCCTCTGTTTGTTTCTCTGTTGTAGGAGGTGGTTGTTCCTGCTCCACCTGCTTGCCCTTATCTTTATTTGTTTCCTGTTGGGCAATCTCGGCTACTTGCTGCTGGGCTGTGGAAGATGAGGCAGCTGCTCCAATTTGACTTTGACAGGAGGGAAAAACCTACCCACAATGTTCCAAGTTAGCCTCTTTGTCAAGATTGCTTGTTTCTCTTCTTAGCATTTCTTCTTTACCAATTGGCTCTTCTAAGGTGCCTTCTTTCCAGCTTAGGGCATTGGCATACTTCTCAACGTGAGGCAGTTTCACATGAACATAGCCACCCAATTTGTATTTTATTATCCTAAGGGAAATGAAGTGATTAGGGTCATAAGGCACCCACTTGAAACTGGTTTGAAGTCTGAGGGTCTCTAGGATCCTATCAACTTCCTTCCATCCTTCCTCTTTCTTATTGTACAAAAAGGGGCCCAGCTGATTTCTCACCTTTAGTTGCACCTTCTTGTTTTTACTCTGGAAATGGACAAAGTCTGCATTTCCAAACTGCCTGAAGTACTCTAGGGCAAAGAGTCTCATAGGGACATATCTTGGCAGCCTGTAGGGATTCAGCTCATAGCCATATACTCTAATTACTGTATGGTGTTGGTAGAAGTACCAATCACCAATGCTGTAGGCCTTTGAGAGTTGAATAATTCTCTGCATTTCCTCTGTCAATCTGGGGGGAGGGGCACCCAACAGCAAGGTCATAGCTGGATGAATGAACAGATCAATAAATTCACAGTAGGTGTAAGGTGAATAAGGCAGAAGATGGAAAACTGCAGACCAAAACACAACCGACCTTGGGCTTCCCTGGGCATCTAGCTTTTTGAGAGGGACACAGAAAGCATCAGGCTGATAGAAAAAAAATAAATGATATACGTACCTGGTGTATTTAAACACCTTTTCCCTCTCTAGATTCATTAATTACTCATGAATCTTATTGGGAATAAAAGTGGCAAAATCATAATATACAGCAGGAGGCGTCCCTGGGGAGAAAATGGACAGCATTTCCATAATGGTTTCATCCACATCCTCATATGTCCCATAACCCAGGATGTAACTGATCAAATCTATCATCATTTTGCCTAGCTCATTAAGATATGGATATGCTATGGGAAGGGCAGTGGTCATAGATTGATATTGAGGCTGAATAAACAATTGATTAACCCTGGCAATCTGATCACTGGACAACTTGCCCCCTTTCGTTATCAAGTCCTGGATGGAGAGAGGAGTTAGGGGTTTTGCAGTATGAAAGTGCAGCATTTCATTGATGGCCTCAGGGGTGATATGGAACAATACTGAGCCTGAGGGGCTGAGGACGGCTCTCTGAGCGGGGTCATAGTTCGACATGCATTGCTTTATCAAGTCTGGGAGGACATTGACTTGAGGGAGGTTGTAAATGGGTATGTGGGAGTCCCAAATTTCCAAGGTATCAGCCCCACTGAGATGCTGGGCCTTTAATTCATTCATCAGGTGAATATTGAACTTAGCTGTCATGGGCATGGAGTCTAACATCTGGTAATCTTTATCACCTAGGGCTTTCCACTCTAGCTCTCTGTGTGGGGCATTCAGAGGTTGAACATTCAGGACTATTGGTGTCTCCATGGCTTAGGCAGTAGTTATGACTTGGTGCTGAACTGGTTTTAGCAAGCAGGAGACCACAGAGGGCTAATTTCGCAGAAGTAAAGTCAATTGTAAGGGTAAGTGAGGCCACTGTAGTGACAATGGTGCAGAATCCTCAACAAGAGTTAATTGAGGGGTTGCAGGAGCTAGCAACTCTGTTCTCCTTGTGAATTATGCTTTTTAGGTTTACAGTCCACGAATGCGCGGACAGAATGGGAATTTGGGGAAGAGTGAGTGCATACGGGTTCAGCGGGTGAAATTCGACCCTGCACCTGTGAGGAATGCTCGTTTTCGGGGGATTTGCTGGTAAAAATAGGTTGTTTTACTCTTGTAACTTTAGTTCTGGAGAAATATGGACATAATGTAGCTCTGAAGGGATGCTCTTGGTAAATACCTAGTGAATTGTCGGCAATGGTGACAAGTACAGGCGGGTTGTATGCGGCAGCGTTCTTCAGGTCGATTTCAGCAAGTTGGCAGCAGATGGATGTAATTTTCATGCAGAGGAGAGCAATAGTTCTTTTAGCGAAAATGAGAAAAAACGCGAAAATCGGCTAAAATATGGACTTTTGGGTCATTGGCGTGCTTTTTGGATGACGTCATCAGGTGCGGTCAGGGTCGGGTGACGTCACCGGGTGACGTGGTAGTCTATGAATGGTCCACGGGGATTGCACAGGTGGCGGCCACGTAGGAGCTCTGGCGGTCGGGGGTGCTGACAGGGCGCCAAGTGGACGTGACGTGGGCGGGTCGTGGCGCTGGCGTGGGCAGGCGGTTTAGCAGAGTCGTAAGCAGGTTTTCTCGGAGCGCCCTCTATACGGTCGCGGTTTTGTCAGAGGGTGCTCCGAGAGAGTCTAGGGGGTGACGCGTGGCGGAGGCCTGACATCACCCTCTGACAGTTTCTCGGAAGGTAACTTTCGGTCGCAGTTGCCCATCCGATATGATGTGGGTCGTCGGATGGGAGGGCCCAGATCCGACGGTTGATGGATCGATAATATGTGCGGACAATAGATAGTACGGGGAGGAATAAAATATGATTTTTTTTTCTTTAATTCGCGCCTGGCGGAAAACTTTGGAAAAAGTGGGTTTTTTCGGGTTTTTGCAGTGTTAAGGGTTAAATGGGTTTTACAAAGGTCTTATTTACAAAGCAGGTTTAAGGTTATTAACCCGAGAAAATCTCGGATTAACTCCAAGATTAATTCTTTGGTGCTCTTTGGGTTGCGCTCAAATGTTTTAGCGCTTGAAGACCTTCAAAATCACACCTAGAGCTATAATGCTCGGGGGAGGGGATACTTAGATTTTTGGGTTTTTTGACAAGTTTACATAGTAATAGGGGGAATAGGGGGTATAAGGAGTTACATAATGATAGGTTAGTAGTTAATATGGATGAAGAAGGGGGTGGATGAGGGAGGTAGAATACTAAGTCCTTTATATGAAATTAACTAAGTTTTAGGGAAGTAGATCAAAATGAAAAGAATTTTGCACAAGGAATGTGGCTATTAAAGAGACTAGAACCAACAAAAGACTTTGACTTTCTTTTTGAACTTGGGTGGCATAGGGATGTTAGTCATGAATGTGCTATGGAAAACTGGAAGTTAGACATGCTTCATTAAGTTGTTGTAACACTGCTGTGAATAGGACATCTGCACTTGGCATCATGTTTTTACCTTTCCTTTAGGCCAGTGAAATGCCATAAACCATGCTTTCTGCAACCCCATATACCTACCCACTCTATTGCCTAGCATTTTTTGTTACTCCAAGGAGGGTGCACTTAGATTTGCAAACCCTTTTGTGCCTTTTCTTTTCCTTTGGCTTTTCCATTTGATTCTCTATATAAAGCTACCCCTATTTCTTCCAAGGCCCCAGATTAAGCAGTTGGGAACCTTTTTCCTCTACCTATCTACTTTACCTACCAAGATTAAGCTGTTTGGATAGGTTTCTTTCTCTAATCTACTACAAAAATTGAAACATGGCATGACCCAGCTTAGGCTGTTGGATCACCCATCTAGAAGTAGGGCAGCATCAACAAATGCAAGTATATTTCTTCCATAAGAATATGAGATCTTGGTATCACCAAAGTAGATCATATTGGCACTTCCATTGCCAATCATGAAAAATGAAACCTATTGGTATAGGTAGCTAACACCACCCTCAGTAAATAGCCTTTGTGATCACATTGTTATCAGCCTTTTGAGCCTTGGTCATGTTCTTACCGTCTCCTCCACTCTTTTAGTCGATCATACACCTTCACTTAATTGTTTACCCTTTTGAGGAACAGCTGCGACGAGTGATTCTATTAGCCACCCTCGTTACACTGCCATGTTTGAGAAGTTCCAAACTTACTTGGAACTAGTTGCTACCCGGATACATCACTTGTTCCTCAAAAACAAGTCTATTTTAAGCTCTTTTTAGACTCGTAAAATATGAAAAGACTATCAAGCTACTGGCCTTTCAGCTCATTAAAGTAAAGGGAAGCGCCATCCCTCCTCTATATTTTAATCTTTCTGGACCTAAGGGATCATTACACAAAAAGATCGAGCGCTTATCTTGTTTGGCTCGCTAAAAATATCAAAAAGTCATCCCTTTCATATTATTTTATACTTTTTCAGACTTAAGGGATTATACCATGAAAAAGGACTACTGGAGTTTCCTTTCTGTCTCTTTTCAAACTCTCTAAACATGAAAAGGATCGAGTTATCGTTAAAACAATAGTGACAAACTTGTCCATCCGAGCAAGAGCGAGTTTCATTGTCACTAGGCTTGCTAAAACATAGCGACAGGTTTGCCTGAAGGGAAAAGTATAGAACAAGCATATGTTATCCTCCTCATGCTTGAAAAAAATAAAGAGGTACTAGTCAGTAATGACTGGGGAAAAAGGGAAGAAAACTTGAAGAACTTCATTGGTAGCAGGTTGCTCTTGAACATGACACTTTCACTCCATCACCATGATTGAGCCGGGTTAGGTTATTCCCTTCACCATCACCATTGGTCCTCCGTACCATCCATGGGGTTAATGCTACCGATCCATCACAGTGTCGCTAATATGTTCAAGATAAGTTTCTCAGAGAATTCACCAACCCAGCTAACACCTCATCCACTGCAATACCTTCACGCTCCATTTTTCATGACTGCCACCCTAAACCTTGTATCATCAGATCGTTTTCATCTCCACAAAATCATTTGCTTCATTTCGTGTCATAGATGTGGGATTCATTAAGGCCCTCCTGTGATGGGTCACTTCTTGTTGACATCATCTCATTATCCAAGAAGTTGACTTAGGAACAACCCTTTCAATACTTTGAAACTTGCATGCCTCAATGGCAAGTTTCTCACTTCCGGCGACAGGTTTACATCAGTGGCCTTCAACCGAAAGGTTTTGCGTGATGTTCGACATCAGATCCTATATTCACACCACATGAATTGTACTGTAGTACCTTGAGGGTCATCATCATTATTGGTGATTCCTCTCGTGCATGTTAACAACTTACATCATTGGTTGGTAATCACGCGATGTCTTTCCATGTTCGACTTCAGGACATCTTTTCACATGGATCGACTTGTACATCGGGAAAAGATTGAACGAGTTTGAAGACCCTAGATCTAGTCTCATCCATCCGGGATCAGATATATTCAGGAAAATAAAGACATCAAATGTACTCCATAGTTTCATAGATGGTCATCCAAGCTAAGGGATGATGGCTCTACTAGAATCATCAGTCTGCCACAAAAACAGTTGTTTGTCATATGTACATGAAAATGAATTTATAAATCTAAGCATGGGAATGGCTACCTCAGCTAGATCATGAAAGTAATATGAAGATAACATATTGTATTGTATTTTATACAGGTCACCTTTCAGTTCGAAAAACCTCGGATTGTCATGATAAAGCATTTCACCCAACATCAAAAGATTTACGATCTCATGCTTTAGGGGGCAAATGTTATAGACATATTTGGGCACTTCAACCCCAACCACATATGTCAATAAACCAAGGGCTCTCTAACCCCTAAAAGTGTTGTTTCAAACCCTCAAGGATCAAGGTCAACTGATTACATCATTTCCCAGAAGTTCTCCCTAAAAAACTACTCAGAACTGGTCAAAATTGGACCATACAGACTACTCCATGTTGAGGGTACGATGCATCTCGTCTGTTACACACAAGGGGTGCAATGCATACTAAAAATTCCTTCTGTAGGGTGTGATGAGCGAGAGCAGACAAATGGTAGAGGTAGTTTGCTAGGTGGAAACTCAAAGAGTCTTCTAGAAACTGCTCATATGATACTTGCCTCTCTGAATTCACCCAGGGATGAGTAAGAGATCATGAAATCTCCAAGTGGAACCAAGAATAATCAGTGAAATGAAACTAATCAAAAATCCAGAAGCTGACTCACCCCCCTACAAATATCTATATATGCATCCCTCATCCTAGAGATCTAAAGGCTATAATTTTGTATTTTGTAAGGAAGTGATGTTGGTTTCTCTATGAGACATTGTATTGTTGGGTGATCTAGCTTTTCATGAGGTGAAGAGGGCTTTCATGCTGGGAGGATGATGCTGGATCAGACAGCTAGGTTGTAATCCTCTCTTCTATTTCTACTATCAATAAAGTTATTTGAGTTTTCCTCCATATACTTGTGCACTTGTAAATCTTGTATTTGTGAATGCAATTGTATGGTTAGTGTACATCTGATTCTAAATTTTTTATGGTATTATAGATCTCTATGCTTTGATAGTATTTTGTTGCTTTGCCTCTATAGATGTTCTTTAAAGAGGGACAAGTGAGAAAGAAGTGACAAGCTCTATCAAAGGAGAGAGGAAACAAGCAAAGAGCCAAGTAAAATATTAAGGTTGGTTCTCTCTGCTTCTCTCTTATCTATCATGCATAAAGGAAAACACAAGTTACTTTGAATTGTTTGTTTCTAAGATAGCTACCTATCTTAATGGGACTAGCAGATCTAAATAAACACTAGTTTTCTAAAAAACAATGGGCCTCTGTTAGTGTGCTTTGATTGAGGTCCTCATCGTTCCTTACTGGTTGTAATCTGCCATTGTCCAGAGGTCTTCCTGATCTCTCTGTGTTCATAAATTCGAAGTCTGTCCTATCTTAAGACAATCATGGAAATTTGATAATCTTCATGGATCCAATTCATATCATGGCCTTCCCATTGAAAAAGCTTTTGGACCACCAAAAGTTGGTTTTCAAGCATCAACTAAGTGAGGGTATAATTGTCTCACTTATCCAATTTCTATCCACTTTGCACTACTCGGCTTTCAACCCTTGAGCCCTACTCTGAGGTACTCAACATCTCCTCTATGCATCGTCCTCACCTTCTTGTCCAGAACTATGTCTTCCTGCAATTCATTAAGATATTCAGGTAGCAGGTCATCAATAGAAGGCAATTGACTCTTCTCTTCAGGATCCTCAATTAGAGAGGGTTCAAACAGTCTCAAGAAATCTGCATTTACGACTGAGTAGATGTGCATGTAAGCTGGTAAATCAAGGCGAAAATAATTTTCACCAATCTTCTCAAGTATCTTGAAGGGTCCATACTTGATAGGCTTTGGCATTTTACCTTCACCTTGCATCCTGTCCTTGCTGATATATAGCCAGACTTGGTCACCAACTTGGAAACTATGCTCCATCCGATGCTTGTCACGCCTTGTCTTGTATTTGGCTTAGCTCTTTTCCAGTTGTTCCTATACTATGTGGTGGATCTCAAATGGTCTTTGGGGATCAGGTAGTGCTAGTATAGGTTTTGTACTAATATTTTATTTCAAGGTGTCGAAGTCTTTTTCTGTTTGCCTCCCCACTAAAACACCTTGTTCAATCTTGTTAAAGCATGTAAGGGAGCTGCAATTAAGGAAAAGTTGGAAATGAACTTCCTCCAATATTGTGCTACTCCTAAGAAGCTTCTAACTTTTGTAGCAGATTTGGGTTTAGGCCAATTTACAATGACTGCCACCTTAGAGGGATCTATCTTCAATTCACGACCCCCACTATATGACCCAAATAATTTAGAGATGTTTTGCCAAATTCACATTTTGAGAGTTTAACATGAAGTTTTTCTTTTTTCAAAACATCTAGTGTATGCTTAGCATGATTTAAGTGTTATTCCCATATTTTGCTAAATATTAGAATGTCATCCAGATACACAATAACAAAATCATCAAGAAAAGGTCTGAGTACATCATTCATTAATCTCATGAAAGTAGCAGGAGAATTAGTTAAGCCAAAAGGCATAACCAACCACTCATACAATCCCTGCATTGTTTTAAAAGTAGTCTTCCATGCATCTTGTTCTACAACTTTGACTTGATGGTGTCCATTGTGCAAGTCTAGCTTGGAGAAATAAACAACTTATCTCAAGTGATCTAAAATATCATCTATGCGAGGAAGGGGATAATGATTTTTTATTGTTATCTTATTCAATGCTTGGTAATCAATGCACATTCTCCACGAGCCATCTTTCTTTCTCACCAAAATGATTGGTGACCCACATGGTGATGTGCTAGGTCTGATGAACCCTTTCTTGAGCAACTCTTGCACCTGCTTCTTGATTTCAGCGTTCTTTAAAGTGGACAACTTGTACTTTCCAATGTTAGGCAATGGAGCATCTTGCTGCAAAATAATACCATGTACTATTTCCTTTTTGGGTGATAGACCTTTAGGTTCTTGAAACAAGATATCATACTCTAAAAAAAACCTTTTATAAATCAACTTGTTTTTTAGCATTACAACCCTCAAATACATTGGTTTTATCAGGTTTCTTTTCATTTACAACCATCAGTAAGAATTGTTTGCATGAATTTATCATTCTTTTCATCTGCCCTGAGTTTACGAGAGTATAATTATTCTTGAGCTTATGAGCTCTTACAAAGTATTCGATTCCATCTTTAACAAGTAGATACTTGTTCTCAGCTCTATATGAAACAACTTTCCTATCATACAAGTAAGGACTTCCTAAAAAACTTCCACATATATCCAAAGGAATTATGTCTAACTCAACCTCATCTACAAATGTTGACCCAAAAGAAAACTTGAGTTTGCACTGTCTAGTCACTTGTAGTTGTGCTTTATCATTTAACCATCCTAATGGGTATGGTTTCTTGTGAGGTGTAGTTGCTAATCCCAACTTCTTTACAATTGCTTCAAAAATTAAATTTACTTGTGAGCAACTATCAAACAAAGTATCAATCTTTTTATGTTTGGAAATAACTTGAATATGGAAAAGCTCATGTATTTTTCTCTCATTTTCTTCATCAATGGTAGATTGTGTAGAATTACTAGTATATGCTTCAGAATTCTTACCTCTTATACATGTGGCTGCAATGGTTGTTTCATCTCCTAATTCTGACCCCAAATCTTTCTGAATAGCTGCAATAGTCTTCTTCTTCTTGCCCTCAAACTTCTTAGGTCTTAGCTGTAGATGCAGAATCCAATAATGCTCATCATCATGCTCATCCTTTTTACAGTGAGTGCATGAAGCCTTGCTTTTCTGTGCAGTGTTAGCCTTCCTTGCTTTCCACTTCTGCTTTCTTTTCTCCTTATTCTTGCTTGCAGTGGGTTGGAATGATCCCCCAAATTTTGGAATTCCATTCTTTCCTCGAGCTTCTAGATGAGTAGCATGTACAGATACCTCATCTATACTAGTGGGATTAAACATGAGGATGGTGTGCCTCATGTAGCTATGTAGACCACCAATGTACTTCAACAGAGTCTCAGGTGAGTCTAATGAGATTCCTAGAATCAATGCTCTCTTTGTAAATTCTTGAGTGTACCCTTACACACTTTTCCCTTTCAACTATCGAAGAGTTTTCCAACTCATCGGGGCTTGTTGCATGTAGGCCAATGGATAGAACTAATTTTTTATTGCAAAAACAAACTCACTCCAGACAGAGATGGTCTTACCATGTCTTTTCATGTCAGCTTGGGTTCTGCCTTCCCACCAAACCAAGGCAATGCCTCCAATGCGTAGGCTTGCCCACTGAATCTTGCTCTTATCTGAGTCAATATTCTACACTCTACAATAAACATCAATTTTTCTAATCCAAATATCCAACTTTTATGCATTCAAATCTCCATCATATATAGGTAAATCAAATTTAACATCTAGTTTGATCAAATATGCTTTCTTTTTATGGCTATCAGGAGGTGTGAGAAAGCTTTCCTCTTTCCCTTTGCCTTTTGAGTGGTCATGGGAATGTGACTCATCTTCTCCTTTGTCTTTCTTAGAGCCTGATGAATCTTCATCCTTATGTTCTCTAAAGTCCCTATACATTTCTTCTACCATGGACTTTATGGCTAGGAAACTATCTATGAATTGAGGATTTGGCCCCATAGAACCTTCCTTTGACATTTTCTTCTAAGAATAGACTCTCCCAATTTCAGAATTAGTTTCAACCAACTCTCCTTATCCTAATTTGAGCTTTGATCTAATTAGAATTCAACAGCTAAACCAACACAAGCTTGTCTAACCTTAATAGCCTAAAGCTCTGATACCACTTGATCTGAAAATCACTTGTGAGTGACCTCAATTAATTAATAAATAAATGAAGGTATTACAAAGTCATGTGTTGGTGTGTGTCTATGTTATCTTAGGCAATGGATCGATCAGATTGCAAAATACATAGACACTGGAAGAATGGAAAACAATAAGAGAAACATTGTAAGCAAGTACAAGAACACAACAAATTAATAATGAGTTCACCCTATCCTCGGCTACGTATCTGGTCCAGCTTCCAATGGTGGCCTTCTTTTATTGTGTCTTTAAAGTAGAGTTTTTACAATGAGGAGCTCAATTAGAGTCTCCTAAAATAGATAATGCTTGGTAGGGTGGTTCTTGGATTCCCTAAGCCACTAGCGTGCACAAACTCTTTTCCTTTCCAAGTCTTGACCTCTCTGGTCTTTAATGGGAGGAGCCCAATGTGGTGCTCAATTCTCACCAAATTATCATAGGGATTTGCTTGAACCTCTCAAGCTTTATGCCTGCTCGATGCTGCCTTAGGTCAGCTCGACTCTCTATTTTCTACTTTTTGCTTCACCGTCTCTTCTTTTCTCTCGCTCTCTCTGTCTTTGTTCTCTTCTTCTCTCTTATTTGTCGTGTTTTGTTCTCTGTCTATTCATGGCTTAAAGCCAATCCATCCTTGAGTGTTCAATTCCTCTTCTTCCCCTTCGGTTCGCCTACTGTTGTTCATTTGGAGTTCCCTACCTCTGCATCATCGCCATCATCCACAGGGAAGTGGCCACTTGTCCTCTCACGAACTACGCCAACTCTTCCTTGATAGTTTGATAATCCAATTACACTGTGGAATGACTCATCCACCAACTCGGTAGTGAAATTGGACTTCAAACTTTTATGTCATGGCTTAATTCCCCTATCAAATCCGGTTTCTCCATCAGGCACGATCTCCGCCATTAGATCTGGAGCCCCCAGATCCGACATTATTCGCTCATTTCGCGTGATTTACTTGCTCGATCGTTAGTGTGCGATGAGTGGCAGTTTTCTCTCTCATCCACCGAACACGCATCGTGTGATGAATGGAATCACTCAGTTTCAGCCAAATCCGCTTACCGCCCAAGGGTGCCCCCTATATACCGCCGGTATCAGAGTGTAGGACCCACCTTTTGCCTTAGTGCTTTCCCCATGGTTTCTCGACTTCCCATGTGATCGAGCGCTCTGGGCATTTCCTTCTCGAGGGGAAATGGCCTCCATTTCCTAATCTCGGCTTCCTAAGTGCCATTTTTTCCTCCTGCGCGGACTCCATGGGCCTCAGTCAGCGCGCTTTGACCGAGGTTCTCATCGTTCCTTGCTGGCTACAATCTGCCACTATCCAGAGGTCTTCCTGATTGCTCTGTGTTCATAAATTTGAAGTCTTTAAATAATGAATCTGCACAGGTGAGGATAGTTTTTAGATAGAGGAGGAATGATATATTATAGAGTTTTGTGAACCCAACGTCTCGGACTACCAAGTGAGTCCATCATTAGGGGATGCGTCAATAGATATTCTCCAGATATTAATGATGTATAACCTAAATATAGCTCTTGGATACTGTTATCGGGAAAGTTAGTGTCCATTCAGAGCTGCTAGTCCCACTAAGATGGGTAGCTATCTGAGAAACAAACAAACTAAAGTTACTTGTGTTTTCCTTTATGAGAAATATATGAGAGAGAAGCAGAGAGTACCAACCTCAGTCTTTTGCTTGGCTCCTTGCTTGTTTCCTCCATCCTTTGATAAAGCTTTGCCACTCCTTCCTTACTTTTCCCGCTTCAAAGAACACCTGTAGAGTCAAAGCAGCATAATACCATAAAAGCATAGAGATATATAACCATAAACAATATAGAATCAGATATATATTAACCATACAAATGCATATATCAATACAAGATTCAAAAATATACAAGAATATGGAGGAAAACTCAAATATCTTTATTGATAGAAGTAGTAGAAGAGAGGATTACAACCCATTGGTCTGACCCAGCGCCATCTCCCAGCATGAAAGCCCTCTTCACCTCATGAAAATCTAGATCACCCAACACTTGATGTTCCACAGAGAAAACCAATAGCACTTCCTTACAAGATACAAAATTCCAGCCTCTGGATCTCTAGGATGAGGGATCCATATATAGATATTTGCAAGTGGGTGAGTCAGCTTCTGGGATTTTGATTAGTGTCATTTCTCTAATAGTTCTTGGTTCCACTTGGAGATTTCATGATCTCTTACTCATCCATGGGCAAATTCAGAGAGGCAAGTGTCAAATGGGCAGTTTCTAGAAGATTCTCCGGGTTTCCACCTAGCCAACTGCCTCTTCCATTTGTCTTCTCTCGCTCATCACACCTTACAGAAGGGCTTTTCAGTATGCATCGCACTTTTTGCATGTAGTAGGTGAGATGCATCTCACCCTTAGTACTGAGCAGTCTGTATGGTCCAATTTTGACCAGTTCTGAGTAGCTTTTCAGGGACAACTTCTGGGAGATGATGTAATCAACTGACCTTGTTCCTTTAGGGTATGAAACAACACTTTCAGGGGTTTAGAAGCCCTTGGTTTATGGACATATGAGATTTGGGTTACAGTGCCCAAATATTTCTGTAACAGTTGCCCCCTAAAGCATGAGGTCGTAAATCTTCTGATGTCTGGTGAAATGCTTTATCATGAGGATCTGAGGTTTTTCAAACTGGAAGGTGACTTGTAATAAGATACAATACAATACATTATCTTCATAATATTTTAATGTTCTAGCTGAGGCGGGAATTCACATGCTCAGCTTTATAAATTCATTTTCATGTACAGATGACAAACAACCATCTGTGTGGAAAACTGATGATTTTGGTAGAGCCATCATCCCTTAGCTTGGATGATTATCTGTGCAGCTATGATGTACATTTGATGTCTTTATTTTCCTGAATATATCACAAACCGGATGGATGAAACTAGATCCGGGGACTTCAAACTCCTTCAATCTTCGCCCAAAGTACAAGTCGATCCATGTGAAAGGATGTTCTAATGTTGAACATGGAAAGACATTGCCTAATTACCAGCCAATGATGTAAGCTATTAACAAGAGTGAGAGGAATCACCGATAACGATAATGACCCTCAAGGTACGGTAGTAAAATTTACGTGATGTGAATACATGAGTCGATGTTGAACACCACGCAAAATCTTCTGGTTGAAGGCCATTGATGTAAACATGTTGTCGGAAGTAAGAAACTTGCCATTGAGGCATGCAAGCTTCAAAGTACTGAAAGGGTTGTTCCTAAACAAAATTCTCGAATAATGAGCTGATGTCGACAAGAAGTGACCCATCATAGGAGGGCCTTAATGAATCCCACATCTATGACACGAAATGGAGCAAATGATTTTGTGGAGGTGAAAACGAACTGATGATACAAGGTTCAGGGTGGCAAGTCATGAAAGAATGAAGCGTGAAGGTATTGCAGCGGATGAGATGTAAGCTAGGTTGGTGAATTCTCTGAGCGACTTCTCTTGAACATATCGGCGACACTGAAATGGATTGGTAGAATTAACCCCAAAAATGGATGGTACGGAGGACCAATGGTGATATGACTGGTGAACAGAATAACCCAACCTAACTCAATCATGGTGATGGAGTGAAAGTCTCATGTTCAAGAGCGACCTACTACCAATAAAGTTTCTTCAAGTTTTCTTCCCAATTTTTCCCCAGTCATTTCTGACCAGTACCTCTTTAATTTTGTCAAGCTTGAGGAGGATAACATATGCTTGTTTTAAAATTTTCCCTTTGGGCAAACCCATTGCTATGTTTTAACGAGCCTAGTGACAGTGAAACTCGCTCTTATCTGCATGGATAAGTTTATCGCTATTGTTTTATCGAGTTTAACGACAAATATAACTCGGTCCTTTTCAATTTTATAGAGTCTGAAAAGAGATAGAAATGAAACTCCAGTAATCCTTTTTCGTAATATAATCCCTTAAGTCTGAAAAAGTATAAAATAATATGAAAGGGATGACTTTTCGATAGTTTTAATGAGTCGAACAAGACAAGCACTCAATATTTTTGTGTAATAATCCCTCAGGTCCAAAAATATTAAAATCTAGAGGAGGGTTGGAACTTCCAATCACTTTAACGAGTTGGAGAGGCCAATTGCTCAGCAATCTTTTCATATTTTATGAGTCAAATGAAAAGAGCTTAAAGGAGACTCATTTTTTGAGGAATGAGTGATGTTTTTGGATAGCATCTAGTTCCAGGTAAGGTTTGGAACTTTTCAATCATGACAGTGTAAAGAATATGGCTAATGGAATCACTCGTCGCAGTTGTTCCTCAAAAGGGGTAAACAATCAAATGGAGGCGTATGATCGGCTAAAAAAGATTGGAGGTGATGGTAAGAACATGACCAAGGCTCAAAATCTGATGATTATGCGATCGCAATGGTTATTTACCAAAGGATGGGTTCATTTTTTAATGAGATTAAACTCTGGGGGAACACATGCTCATTGCTAGGTTTATTTTTTAACGAGCTTGAACTTCGCATAAACCTACTCATGGTAGTTGTATGATAAGGATGTCTCATCGATAGGTTCACTTTTTAGGGAGCTTGCCCCATTAAAAACTTTGCTCTATAGCCTTTTGTATGCAAGCTAGGAACGACCAACTACTATCCTAGGGGTTAAAGAACTACTAAGGTTAGGTAGGAAAACTCTTCCTTTACTTTGCCAGTGCCATTTGGCCCTTACAAAGGTGAATGGTTGATCAGACTAATCACCTAACTTAAGCAGTTGAAGTTAGTAAAAAACTACAGGGTTAGAGTTACACTGGTCGCTTTCACTTGCGTGCAAGAGGTTTGCATGCCCCTAGGTATAAAGAAAATTAGAGTTTCCAGGTTACCATATGGAAGTTCTCGCATTTGCAAGATCATGTTATCCGCATTTCTAGACAAAACACTTCCTTGGCTTTGTCTATCGAAATAGACAAAGGTGAATGGTGGGATGCATCCACTCACATAACTTTGATGAGGGAATCCTATTCTTGTATAATCCCAATTTCCTAAACGGACGGGTGTGTCAAACTAGTCATATATCCTTCGCAGAAACCTACCCTATACCTAAAGTTTTTCTACCGAAGCAGACCAAGGTGCATGCCCCCTGGGTTTAGTCACATTCACTGAATCACTCGCGCTCATCAAGTGGATTGACTGGAGATTGATGAGACATTCCTTGTGTAAAAATACCAATTAGGGATGGCACTTTACTAGTAGCTATGTTTGAACTAGGGAATGAAAGCTAGTCTATGAGCTGGACCACTCTGCCTTCATGCAAAAAACACATCACTCAAAAGAGTGAGGAAACAATAGCTACCATGCTATAAATGTAGTCATGCCCAAGGAGTATATTTTAATTTAATGGCCCTTGGACTGCCATCACGTTCAGATAAATGGTTTTCCTTCTCAAAGTTATAGAAAAACTTGGAAGGATCCCTAACGGTTGACTAGTTCCTTTGTTGAAACCTGTCAGATTTCGAATCTCAGGCAGAAGCCATGGCGAACCAAGCACTTTCCAAGTAGTTGAGGAAAGGATACTCACAAAATCCCCTTCATCTATGATAGTACCAACCATGATCATTCTGTAAGCTTGTACTATGATTTGGAATGGAACATTAGATGGTAGACAGGGTCTGCCTAGTAGATTCCAATTGAAGGAAACAACTAGATTGCTTGGAGGAGGGACCGAATAAACAGTTGGGTAAATCTCTAACAAACTTCCTTCCTGCAGTAAAGGAACAGGTAGATTTCCCCCATGTTCATCGAATTCTGTGTTGATGAAAAGAATTTGAACGGTGTCATTCTCATTCTCTTTGGTGACTGTATCATCTGAAGGTGGACCTTCTGAAGACAAGGTTGGGTCAACTGGCATCTCAACATGTTGACTTTGGTCCGTTGCAGACTCAAAGGTTTTATCTTAAATCATAGGTGCTTCGACCGACAACAAAGGTGTGTCAATCAGATTTTCAACTAGCGATGGACTCGGCAAGAGTTTCTTGTATCCAAGAGGAATCCGTAGTGGTGAAGAAGGACAATTATCCAAGACACTTTTAGCTTCATCTAGGAAGGGACAATGGTGGATGGCATGATCGCCTTCACATAGTCTACAAGGAATTTTATATCTTCCTTGTTGTCTGTTGACTTCGTTTTCACTAGTTGATGGTGTACTTTCAACATGATCATCAGAGGTTGAGGGCACCAGATTGTGCAAGCGGTGAGACCAATCCCTTAAGATCTGCGGGATGCAAGGAAAATCTCAATGATAGTGGTCTTATTTGCAAATAACACATGGAGATTTAGGTTTGGATGGTGTAGTGTGTGATTTTCACCAGACAATGCATGGTTTCCCCGTTTAGCCGTTGGCTTCTTCTTCTTCTTCTCCTTCCCTTTCTTCTTCTTCTTAGTTACTTGGTTTTTAGTTTTACTAGCTTCACCAAGCAAAGAGGAAGAAGGAGAGGGAGAAACAAATGAAGTAGAAGGTTGGGGGGTAACTCTAGTATCATCTAGTTGCTGATTTGATTGCTCATGAATCACAGTGTTTTGAATGATAGAGGTTGAGAAAATCCATACTGGCAGGCCAATTGTCAGTCCTGGAAGGGACAATGTGGCCATATGAGGTGCACCAACATCTCCCCAAGAGGACAAGGGACTAGGATTCCCCCCAAGGGGAAATCCTTGATTGGTGGACTCCATTTTCTCAACCTAAGACCAACGAGGGAACACTGATGTTATTCTAATTAAAATAAATTTTATGATGCATTGACACAACTTGCTTTTTCAATTTTTAAGAGTCGAGGAAAAGCTAAAGATGACTCTAGTTGCCTTCGATTTTTAATGAGCCGAAGTGACAAGTGCTTAGATGGACCTTTTCTTTTAAGTAGTCTGAAAAGGAATGAAAGTGACTACTCTGGAAATCTAGATAGAGGGATTACCAAACCAATCACAAAATTGCATAATACTTTTTAAGGTACGACAGTCAATCTTCCCGAATGTTGTGTTCAGTGCATTGTGATCGACAGGGCGGCAGACACGGCTTCCTAAGGATAAAGGATATAGCCTATTGTAGTCTCCCAATATATACTCGACGGTACATGGGAGCACAAGTTCATACTGGCACTTGTCATATCAAAGAGGAGGAATCACCCAACCTACAATGAAAACGTTAGTTACCGGGCTTTACAACGCTGGAATATGTCTCTAGCCTAGACTTCTAGATGTTGTGCGTTAGGTTCCAAAGTGTTTTTATGTTCATTGAAATTTATTTTACAGTTGATGTTTCTTAAGAAGTTTTCCTTTAAGGTTCACCACGTGATGTAGATATACAATTCCTAAATATGCAATCTAAGATGATAAACAGTTGTTTACTTTCTTTTTGCAATGAAAATCCTAGCTACTAAGGAAAGAGAAGTAAGATTCAACATAGAGCAAAGAGCACACACTAAGATGCATTGTCCTAAATCAATTTCCGCATGCAGTCTAAATGCAAATGCACATGCATGTATTTGTTTTCCTCTTTCTTAATGTGTGAATGACAAAAAGAATGCTAAGTACAGATCTGAACTATTTTTCTTTCAAAGAGATAATACTAACAATTTTCTTTTCAAAAACGAAAGGAAGATCAATTTGTGATTTTGAATTGAAAACTACTTTCGACACTTGAAATACTATTAATTCAAATAAAATACAATGGAAAAAGTGTAATCGACTATCAAAAAGAGGAAGACTCTTTTCTTTGACTGAAAATGACACTTGCGACACTTTCAAATCAAAAGAGGACAGTTCGATTAAACTACTGTTTGCAAAGGAGAACTGTAAATGACAAAAAATACATAAAAACATTCACAATTCTTTAACTAATGGAGGCTAAATAATGCTTAGGAAGGGAGTTTCAACAGTGATATACTGATCATAGACAACAAAACTACTGAATAAAGCTAAAGACAATGAAGAAAAAACCAAAATCTTGAAGCAAAAACAGTCTTATCTAATCATTGCACCTGTAACACAGGGAAATAGGGATGCATCTCACCTATAGCACACAGGAGGTGCGATGCATCCAAACTGCTAATGAGAGACAATGCGATGGTCTAGGGATGAGACTGAGTTTGGTTTTTTCTAACAGTTTGCAGCTTAGTTCGGGGATTTAGGCTGAGCTAATGATAGGCAGTAAACACAAAGAATAGGGGATGATCTAATGAGGTTATTTGAGCTACCACTAGGGCACTTAGGATGTTTGCAAGTCAGATGTTCAGTCCATAAACTAACCCAGAGATTGACTGAAGCAGCATTGATCTACTTTGCAGTTGCATAGAAAAAGCAGTTCGAAGGCTAGTTGGCTTAACTTCAGGTTCCATCTGTAGTTTATAAAGCAAACAAATAGAAGCAAGCAAACAAGCTATTTTCTCCCTAGCAGAGTCGCCATTTTGTTATCAGGAAAACTAGTGTCCATTCAGAGCTGCTAGTCCCACTAAGACATGTATCTATCTTAGAAACAAACAAACTAAAGTTACTTGTGTTTTCCTTTATGAGAAATAGATGAGAGAGAAGTAGAGAGTACCAACCTTAATCTTTTGGTTGGCTCCTTGCTTGTTTCCTCCCTCCTTTGATAGAGCCTTGCCACTCCTTCCTTACTTGTCCCGCTTCAAAGAACACCTATAGAGTCAAAGCAGCATAATACCATCAAAGAATAGAGATCTATAACCATAAACAATATAGGATCAGATATATATTAACCATACAAATGCATATATCAATACAAGATTAAAAAAATATACAAGAATATGGAGGAAAACTCAAATAGCTTTATTGATATAAGTAGTAGAAGAGAGGATTACAACCCATTGGTCTGACCCAGCACCATCCTCCTAGCATGAAAGCCCTCTTCACCTCATGAAAAGCTAGATCACCTAACACTATGATGTTTCATAGAGAAACCAACAACACTTCCTTACAAAATACAAAATTCCATCCTTTGGATCTCTACGATGAGGGATCCATATATAGATATTTGCAGGTGGGTGAGTCAGCTTCTAGGATTTTGATTAGTGTCATTTCTGTGATAGTTCTTGGTTCCACTTGGAGATTTCATGATCTCTTACTCATCCCCGGGCGAATTCAAAGAGGCAAGTGTCAAATGGGAAGTTTCTAGAAGATTCTCTGGGTTTCCACCTAGCCAACTGCCTCTGCCATTTGTCTTCTCTCTCTCATCGCACCCTACAAAAGGGCTTGTCAGTATGCATCACACTTTTTGCATGTAGCAGGTGAGATGCATCACACCCTTAGCACTGAGCAGTTTGTATGGTCCAGTTTTGACCAGTTCTAAGTAGTTTTTCAGGGAGAACTAGGAGATGATGTAATCAACTGACCTTGTTCCTTTAGGGTTTGAAACAACACTTTTAGGGGCTTAGAAGCCCTTGGTTTATGGACATATGAGATTGGGGTTGCAGTGCCCAAATATGTCTATAACACTAGGGCTATTACAAAACCCTCCCTCTTGGGGAAGACCATCCTCGGTGTTAAACCACACCAAGACCTCATCAAAACCACTGACAAACAAACATACTACCCATGGATCTTTATAAATTAGCTCGTTGCAGTATTTGCAATGAATTACCTACTCAAAAGAAAAATATCATGAGAACATGACAAGATAACAACCATATCACATATTGGAGCTTTGTAACATAGCTCGTTACGGTATTTACAATAATCACATATACACCTATGCACATTTTCTAAACCCGAAAATAAAAAGATACATCATCCATATCAATCAAAAAGGGTGTCCGGAGGCTCACACCTCCACCCTCAAAGTAATACTAGGATTCACCTCCTTCTAAGGGAGTCTAGAATCCACTGCCACAAGCAAACTACATCCAATGCTTAGCGCTATAATCCTACACCACTTGTCCCCTCAGTCGATAGTTACCGGATCATTTTTCCAAGGCATACTCCTAATGTGCATTTGATTCCATCTGGAAATGATAATTACCAAAACCAATATATCAGCTACCTTCCCTTCTTTGCTACACAATCCCTCAGGAAATCTAGTCACCACTTTCCATGTAATCACTCACCTTCTAAGTTCCTTAGAATCCCCTATCTGAGGTGATCCATCCCTTGGAAAGGCTTCCTCACATAAGAATATCAACAACTAAGGCATATACCTACCTCGAAACCATCATTATGATCATAGCATTCTCATGGAAATAAATGGACACTATTAGGTACCAATGTCCCACAATGGCCCTACTCCTGAAGTGCTCTAACAGGATATTGTTTCATGTTCCAATTTCTTTTGTTGTTTCTTCCAATTCTTGCATTAGATTTCAACCACCCAATCCGGCATAGTCATGCATTCATATTCCAAGCACATAACTTCCATTAGATTTAAAATAAATTGAAATAAATTCACATCATACCTCACTGGTAGCTCATCAATAAGGTACACTTGCAATCTCGTTTAATTCTTGTCACAACAATTCAAACTAGCATATTTGACCAAAACATCATGTATAAGCATATCAAATCTGGTTAGCTTAAAACACAACCATCATAGATCACATATAATCATCATATACCATAGTCATAAATCACATGCATAATAAAATTGAAATAGAATGTTGATACTTATCCTTTCATTAATCCTTAGCTTCTACCTTTGTCTTTATTCTGTACACACTCTATATTGATTTCTGCACCAGACAAACACCCAGTGCCTTCTCTTCAACCATGTTCACATACACATAATGTGCATCACACACATACAGCTACACATGCCATACCACACCATGCAATACATGCACATACACCAGTACCATATGTATGACATGTAGACAATACCATTTGTACACTACAACCAACTGCAGAACGTGTGCATAACATCACATGTACATGGAACCACCTCCACAACGTGTACACAATGCAACATGTACATTGCACCACCTGTATAATGTGTACCGAATACCACATGTACACTGTATCATACGAATGACATGTCTACAACTCAACATGTACATAGCTTCACATGCACCACATGTACACAACACCACATGCACACAGCACCACATGTATGACATGTACATGAAACTACATGCTCACAACACCCCTTGTAAAATGATGAACACAACACCATATGTACATAGCACCATTTGTACAACATGCATAGAAGACCATATGTAGATAACACTACATATCCAACTGGTACATAACATCATCTTTACATAGCACTTCATATCCAACATGTTCACAACACCATATGCACACAACACCACATATCCATCATGTACATAACATTGCATAAACAACATTTACACATTCTAGGTATACACAAAACCTCATGTGCACAACATCATCGATGCTACATGTACAACATATACAACATATTCACAACAATAGTACCTCACATCCAAAATCACATTGTCTCTACTAAGAAACCTTGCTCATATTGTCTTATCCATGCTTGTCCCAGCGTGTCACAGACCACACTGCTTTCATTTCACTATTGTATCCCTTGGTATAACCTGTCCATAACATAGACATAATATAATCACATAATTTCAACTCACAACAACATGATATTTACCTCATAGATTTTTCAGGGCTACTCCTCCCTATTGATTTCTCGTAAGACCAGAAACCTCTTCATGCCATTCACTTTGATAAGAAATCATTCCTCCAAAAGAACAATCCTTGACAACCCTGTCATATAGTAACATAGATACAAGGATACATACATACATACATATATAAATGTTATCATAAAACAATCATCATCCTGTCAAACAATGACATACATACATACATGTATACATATATAATCATCAGCATAATCATGATGATAATTTAATTACCAGATAACATAAGGTCTAGGTTAAGATAACTTCCTTATTTGTGCACAACCTTGAATATCATAGTTCCTAACTTATCCAAGGCATTTGACACCTCAAATCCATTTACTTTACCTTTTATGGTTACCTCTCTCATGATTTTACTGCCATCATCCATTTACACCAATGGACCCAACCGGTCCAACTGATTGTCATAATCTTACCTTCCATTGTGATTACTCATGAATTAAGGTTCACCTGAGTCTTACATCACCTATCGAGTACCACATAACTCTCCTTGATCTCCATTAACTTTATTATTTCCTAAACAATTCCCAATACTCAAAACATAAAAGGAAATGCCAAGAAACAATAAGAAGAAAAACCATGAAAATCAATAACAACATGACACCATAATAAAGTGGCATAACTATGCACCAGAAACACAACAAATGAAGAACAACAATGGAAAAATACCAAAAGAAAAATACTAAAAACATGCACCATAACTCAATCCCCATGGTTAGCAATGAAAACTCAACATGAACCTTCTTCAAGATTCACGGCAATCTCTCTTGCCATGCAACCCCTTGCATTATACTGCCATAAACACATAATGTCAGTGCATAAATAAACATAACAATACAATAGTTACCTTAACTTATTGTTTCAAGCATGTTTCCTTGCAATTGAACACGTCCATGCCATCTCTCAAAGGACTCCAATTATCTTAACAAATCCACATGTAACTAGAGACTAGCTAATATACCTGTCAAGTACATGTTCATTGATATAGCACATATCCACATAATTTCAAAAAGAATCAATGTTAAGAAGACTACATGTATACAAAGCACTCATTTTTTTGGAATTAGGGATTCCAAAAATAACCGAAGAAATTCTTGCCTAATTGCTTTTTTTTTACCTTTTTACCTTGCTACAATCAAGGTGCGTTGTCGCATCACCCAACTGTTAGTTATATAAACACATCAACTATTACCTTCTCATGCTAATACCAAGAATGTTTCCTGAAACTACTCACACATGTCAACCACATTTTCTAAATATCAAGATTGTCATATCTATCAATTTCAAATAAATCTTTATGAAGACTAACAATCATGCCATAATCCATAGTCAACTCATAGTGATTAGACATAATGTTACAACTATCAACTAAATTCAAGTACATATCAACTGTATCAACACATATATGTTAATACAATCATCTTAAAACAAATTCGTTTGAACACATACTCATATTATGAAATTCATTAAACATTCAACCAACTTGCAAGATACCATGTTAAATAAATTAACTAGATGACATAATCAAACAATAAAGCACCAGATATATGACATAAGTAAACTTGTACCTTATTGTATCCCAGGGGAGGCTATCTTGTCTGCACAAGCAAGATATTTAGCATGATATAAATTATCAACACATCATATTAAACATAAATAAGATCATGATATCCATAGCATTCACTAACTAACATGTTCGCATCATAAGCTCATAAACAATTATCATTTATGCAACATAAGTAAGATATGTCTAGATTAGTGCAACATAATGAAACACAATAAGTCGAGTCATAGCTCAATGTCGTAACCCTAACCATATGCATAGGCCAATCCAATTTAGCATGATGCATATGATGTCAAGATCTTAATGAAATAACCCTCAGTATCAAGTTACTAACATATAATAACCATCAGCTATATATCATGCTCATCAACAACATATAACATAATCATCAGGTTATCTAATATAAAACAACAATAACAATGCATAGAACTACATGTTACTATCATTCTTGACTATCTGACACATGTGCATATAACTACACTAATCAACTAACATCTATCATGAATTTAAACATAACATCAAGGGACATCTACATAAACCTAATAAACATAATGCATATAAAAATCCTTAACTTACATACTTGCATGCTATACATACAATACCTATAGGACGATCTCCTCTTACACCAAAATCTAATGTTGTAACTTCATTATGATGATTTTCATCTCTTGCTCTATGTTAGTCAACACATTAGCATCATAACAACCAATATTACCCCTATGACCTAAATTGCATATAATGACTTCACACGGCATGTCTGACCTACTATTCATGCATAACAATAATCCAATAACATACATGCATAACAACTGCATAGAGGCACATAACTTATGACTACCAAACCATATACATATAATTCTAGGTAGAGTGCAATCATCATTGCATGAGCATATCAACCACACAAACCATGACCTCATGCATGACGACAACCACTACTCCATTGTACACATTGCCACATGCAACCATCAACATGCATAAGAAATTCCTAATCAACTTTCGGTACACATGAGCGCATGTAGTGGAGCATAAGTGATCAATTCTTGTAACTAAGCTACAAGACTGATACATGTAATAAAACAACCAAGAATGAAACTGAACATACAAGGATGTAGTCAAGTTTCATATAATCATGTAACCAATTATATACTTCTAACGAAGCATTACACAAAATAAACATCAAGTTCCTCATGACAACCTTACTACAACCATGATCAATCATTATGCAATGCAACAAGAACATGGAATGAAATTGTAAGAGACATACATGCAACTTACATGCATGCATGACCAAGACATTCACCCAAGGCAAGCACAACCACTCCCTAATACCACTCTGTAACACCCCCTCGTCCCAGGTCCACCCAAGAAACCAAATGGTCTAGAAACCATGTGATGAGAGAGGTTACTATAAGAGATTCAATATCCTTGGGGACCTTAAGCAAATGGAATCGATAGAACTCATCAAACAAAACTATCCAGGTCAGCAATTACAGCACAACAAACATGTCAGCTACTAAGACAACTTGTCCCTAAGTCCCACTACTCATTTAATCCTTTCAACCTAGATTTTCTCCCATGCTATAGGCATGGCAATGAAAAACAACTCAAATTTACTTTCATAGGCCTCTGTGCCAGTGATTGTGGACTTTACTTGGCAGACTTGTGCGAGCGACCCTAAGATTTGATCCACTTTTCTAGCCTAGAATCCTAGCCTTTTCTTAGAACTTGCCACAACCTTCAAAATCCATTAAAAAACATGATAACAATGTTGATAACTCAAAAATCAACCTCAGGTCTAGGCCCAATCATCCCCAATTGGGACTAACATTCTATCAAACACTTAGCATCGATGAAACCTATAGGTCTAGGATACAATATAAAGCATAGATAAAACTTATGAATCATAACTAGAACGATTGTTTCCTTATCAATTGAACTAGTACATCATCAATTAGGTCTTGCATCTATTCATTTAATAGTTACAAGTAAATACATGAATTGACCATGACACAAAGCAATTATTCAACCATGCTTATAACCAGGATAAAATAATATAAATATCAGAGGTATGCCAACCATTAAATTCACATATAAATCAGTGAAAAAGTAAGAGAACTTAGCTTTCATTATTCATAGGAAAATCTAACCAGGGTCAAGACTTCCACATACGACCCAACAATAGACATGGCTAAACCAAATCTCTCTTTAAACCAGTCACCCCTGTGTCATATTCCAAACATGAATGTGGGATCTCATAAAATAACCAATCCAATAACAACCAAGGGAATCCAGAGGTTAAACCACCTCGACCCTCACCAAACAGTGATCACACCAAAATTGATGCCCTAATCATAACCAAACCAAACTTTAAATTCTAGCTAGATTCCATCACTATCATTAAGGAATTATCCATCTTCGTGTCTTTTAGGCTTTGCCCCAATCGAATTCGGATCACTAGATCCTAAACCAAGACCAATCTCTCGAGCTTTACCATAATACAAACCTAGATGATTAGGCCCTAAACTGATACTTCTCCCTCATGATTTATTGTGTATCCCATGAAAACCAATCAAGGGATTTCTAGGCCTTTGGGAATTGAACTTGAGCCCAACTCTACCCCAGATTCTGAAATCCATCTCACAAATCAGAGCTCAAAAACCAAGATAAACATCCCAAAACACCATGGCATCTAGAAAAAGGCTAGGCTAGGATGAAAACCATTGTCATAACAGAGTAAAATCATGCCACCCATAACAAGAGAACCATTTACCAACATGAAAATCCATGCATATCCAAACCAGCTAGGAAATGACACGTGCAAAAGGTTACCTGCAAGTATTCCTTCTGAAGTTGCCTTATCCTATTTTTCCTTCCTTGGTCCTTGTTTTCCTTTTCCTTTCCCTTGCTGGATTTTCCTTCCTTGGTCCACAACTGGAGTGTTTGAAGAAAAATCTAAGTGACTAAGAGAGAGAGAGAGAGAGAGAGAGAGAGAATAATGGGAGTGCTTCAATTTGAACTCATGAAGAGCTTACACTAACTAAGATCTTGCCAACTGATCCTCATAAGCATTTTTATTAATGAGACCTCTAGTTTCTTTATTTTCGATTATTTTCCTTCAATTTCCTTCTCACATAAAACATGCGATCTTTCACACATTTCTCTCCTAATTTCCATTATTTTCATAAATAAATGTGCCAAAAATGCCTTTGCCAATTTACTTAGCCATAAACACACATATAGTGATGCCCACTAGGATATATTTCCCCAATATTCATCTTGGAATACATGTCCCTTACCTGTGATCTTATTTTTGCCTTTATTTACTTATTACATGGAATTTTCACCAGGGATGTTAAAGAAAGACACCTATTGGCAGCTACAAAATCACAAGTTTTGACAGTTGAAGAATGATGGTTGTTAATAGCTTGTAGCTCATAGAAAGATACATTTTAGTAGATGCAAAATGACAACTTTCGACAGCTCATAGATCACAACTGAAAGAAAAATTTTGGTAGCTGTAGTATCTCAACTTTCAGTATCTCGTAGATCATAGAAACACAAATTTTAGTAGTTGTATAATGACGACCTTCTATAACTCATGAATCACAGAAAAACAACTTTTGGTAGATCCAACATCAGGACATTTGGTAGCCACAAAATGACTACTTTTGATACCTCACAGAAAATAGAAAAATAGCTTTTGTTAGGAGTAGAATCACAAATTTCTAGAGCTCCAATATCATAGAAAGACAACTTTTGGAAGTTCGCCTACCACAAAAAGACAAATTTCGGTAGTTTTGTAATGATTACCTTTGATAACTCGTATATCATAGAAATAGAACTTTTAGTAGCTACAGAATTAGGGCTTTCGAAGCTGTAGAATGCAAACTTTCAATACCTTGCAAATCAAAGAAGGAAAAGCTTACATAGCTACATAATGATAACTTTTGGTAACTTGCAGATCTGTTGTAGCAGCTACAACCACCCGCCAAATTTTAGCCTGCATCCAATTTTGAAGCCTCCTTTGAGAGGTTTACCTTATGACTACACACACTCTGGTTCACTCTGTGATCTCGTGTGAGTCCTCACACCCACCTTGCTTGATCATTCCACCTATAGATTTTTCATGTTGATGTCAATGTCATGATTGCGACCATGTTTCGGTCATACTCAAGGGATTCGCTTCGTGTGTACATGTTGTTTTCGCTATGTAAACATCCATCGCACTCATACATGGAGTCAAATACATTGTTATGCAAGCGTCATCATGGTCAACCAACAATAAATCACGAGTCTTGCACTTGTCGCTCACACTATCAGTCAGTCATGTTGAACATGCATGTCTGGATGGTTTGAGTCATCTCGTCGTCAAGTAATGTAAGTGTGTGTTTGCAAGATCACATATGCATCTTTCACTCGTTCACACACTTAGTCACTTTGCTAAATTTCTGATGACAAGATTCCCCTCTAACAGTGAGACCATTATCCCGCCATCGACTCTATCTACTATCACATAAAAACATGTAGAAGCACCAAGCAAGCCATTTCGTGTTGCGTTTCTCGCAAGCAGATCAATCCACCTTCATTATGGTTAATCGAAGAGTTTGACTTGGCAGTGACCTCGGGATTGACTACCCTAAAGAATTATGGGGAGGCTGCAGACCTTGCGTGCTATGCTCATTGATAAAACTATGTAGATAGGTTGGACAGACACCTAGTTCCCGTCCCTGTCTCCCTTAGAAAATTGGGCAGTTGTTCCAGTCAACCCTATAGTCAGTAGACCAGCTGCTCACTCGAAAAATTGTGGAATTTTCATGAGCAAGCCCTTTGTTGCCCAACAATATACTCAGCTCAAAAACTGTGTAGAGGTGGTCAGTAAGCCAACCTCTCAGCATCAGGGCAGTTTTCCCCGCCAATAGCTCTCAGTATCCGACTTCCCGTTCCCTCCAGGAACTGCGTAGTTTTTCAACCAACCTCCGGCAACTAACTGTCAATTCCCTCTAAGAACTTCTTGGTTTTTGCTTCCTATCTCCCAGCAGCTAACTGCCACTTCCCCTCAAGAATACCATAGTTTTTGTTTCCAGTGACCCAATAGCTAACTGCTAGTTCCCCTCAAGAATTATGCAATTCTGGATGCCAAGCTCCCGCTGCCCGTTAGTTCTAGAAACTGTGCAGATTTTTCTCTCCCAACCTTCTTACAGCCCGAATTGTTCCTTCCCAAAACTGTGCAGGCTTTCCCTCCATTTGAGCTAGAGCCTGTGGATAATCACTGTCGATCTAGATCACCCATATTCATCGCCCAGTGACTCCTATGCATTTTTCATCAACGGTGACTGGAGCCTCCATCCGAACTCACAACCCTGTCTCCTCTCCCAATCACCTTCATCTGAAACAATCATTCATCATGGTAGACTAGGAGGTTTATGGATTTGATGTCATTTCATTATGAGTGACTGTAGATACAGGTACAGAAACAAAATGGCGTGATGATGGATGGGATGAATAAAGGGAGAAAATGCAAAAGGACATGTTTGCCAATGGATGAAAAAATGATACATGCAAATATATGTGCTCACGAAGGGATGATCGTGCAAATATATGTTCATGGACGGTGAATAAGAAAACATGCAAGATGTTTTCATAGATGGACGGACGGATGAACATGCACCTTTCGTGAACATATGAAGTTTTTGAGCTTACCAACATACAAGTAAGGAGCAATGTGTGAATGTAACATCAAGTGAACCAAACACCAACGAAGACTTCACACACTTTTCCATGCAGAGGTAAAGGTTTTACACACCATGAGGACATCCATCACCCAGCAACACTACAACTTGACATGCACACTTACAGTAACAGGAATGTAGCATCACTGTCGTGATGAGTTTTTTCATTAGTCATGTCGTTCACATCTCTACCATCAGTCGTATTGTCAATCAATGTAATGTAACGTGGAAGTCCAAGAGACCCACTTTTTGTATGAAGATTCATGTAAAGTCAAAAATTCATGGAAGTCAAAGAATCATGAGGTTATTCGAACAACCACAAGGGTGAGTTTCACCCTTGGCTATAAATACCCCATCATTTGTGCATGTAAAAGAATTTTCACCTCGGATCCTCCCACATAGCCTTAAGAGTCTGTAATCTTTTCTTTGAGGAGTAAGTAGTGGCTCCAACACCCCATTCACGGGGTTAGTGATGTATGGTGTAAATATGTCTCTTGCAACTTTCGCTTAATACAGAAGCTTGCTAACAGGCCAGCATGTTTCCAAACATGTATTGTAATTGTTGTAAGACTAATCTTGAACACTTCTAATGCATGGTTCTTTAACTTGTGTTTAACACTTGAATATTTCACTTGTTGTAATACATATATGTTAATGAAAATGTGTTGTATATGATGTTAACCCCGTCTCACCCATGTTGACTACTCTCCCAGACATCAGACATACCTTTCACATAAAACTTGCTATAACAACCATTGTACTCACGTGGGCTAATCCGCTGAGTGTTATACATGTTATCTTCCCTTGTGTGTCATGGCTGCTGCATTCGTGTGGACTTTTCCATCAGAAGTTGTGCATGTCCTATTATGTTGTGTTTTACTAGAAGTGTTGGGACTTCTCCCAAATGACTTGGGACTCACTCCCAGCCTCTCCCTCTATGGTGAAAGAGCCATTGACACAAGTGACACTTACAATCACCAGGAACAAAAACTTCACTTCACGAAAGACAAAGCAGACCACTCTCCTATGTTGACAAGTAAGAGTTGAGGAAAATATTTAATATAATGGAAATTGGGCCATCATACCGGATGGGACTCCCACACAAAACAATGTGAGTTCTAGTTGGGACTTCATACCAGGGTGATCACCTGAATGTTGGCAGGTCCATCACTATCAAAATGTCGGGTATTAGAAGGAGGGCCAGATGAAAAGTTGAGCCCGTACATCTGGGTTGAATCTCTTACCTAATGAATAATACACAATTCGTACTCTCGAGGTGTTTCTCTCATTTCTCCCTTAATCAGTTATCAATCCCCATTGAGCTTCTCGATCACTTGTCCTTCTTAAAGTTTGACGATGAGTAAAGAACGTTTGTAACTGAGCACGTTTATGATTTTCTTCATTTCTGTGAATCTCATGAAAACGATAGTGATGAGATTGTTTATGTACTCTTATTCCTCACACTTGAAGGTCGTGCTAATTGATGGTGTCATACCCTGCCACCTTTTTCCATCCATTCCCTTCTCACTTTCCTCAAGGAGCTGCATCAAGCCTTCAATGAGAGTGACAACCAAGATGTCTATGAAATAATTTATCATTTAAGAATGCAACCCAGTGAATTAGTTCAAGACTTTTATACCCACTTCCTTCACCTATGTCATGAAATTCCTAAACGGTTTGTGGAGCTTGACTTCATGATCCAAGAGCTGAAATACTTGGTTCATGTCTCCCGAAACAGTGAACCTCCTAATTTTCCTTCTTCCTCGACTCTTGTAGATCACGGGACACCTCATGTCTTGAAGAGGGTCCCCCATCGCAGTAACACCAAATATAATAAATATGCGCAGCGGGTACCCCTTCGTAGCAGTCCAAATCTCAGAAATCTACCCAACATGTTCCCAACCCATATGCTTGGTTGTCTCCTGCCCCAACAGAGGAAATTTCAAAATGGTTCAGAAAACCTATGGCGAAAACTCATACCTCCATTCCAGAAGAGGACATCATCGTTCATAACCCGAGTCTTGAGTCTAATCTGCATCTTTTCCATCCTCCATCATCTACAAGCCATGAATCCTTGCACCATTACTGTCTTGGGAGGTCTACTTCACAAGCTAGTTGCGTGCACTCTCTTGATTCTCGAGCTGTTGGCTCAAGTTACAACCATGTGTAAGGAAGTGTCATCATAAAAACAGAGGGGTCGGACAGTGAAGACATAATAAACGCCTCTCAAAACATTGAGCCTCCATTCTTAATGGATTCTCGATCCGCGAATCTTGGTGAAACATCATGCACAATCAATTATTTTGATCAACCTCCAGTCTTAGGTTGCCATCACTCCCACACTTCTGTATGTTGAGATGAATGCCCAAGCACGTCATATGATCTACTGTCATCTCGTATACACTCTAACTTAGATGTGGAATGCACACCAGTCAAAGTAGACAACCATATTAAATCTTCCTCTGCACTTCACTTTCCCATGTGTCCTATCATTCACAACGCATCAACATGGGTCGAAGATATTCCATGTTCTCTTACTTCTTCATCCCATGAGTTCTCTCCTCGATCGACACAAGGAAATGAGGTTGTCCATGATGAAAATATTCTCAACACACAATACTCTTCCTACTCATCATCATCTTGTGTGTTGCATGAAGATAGCTCATCAAGTTAGCTCGCTAAAAATTTTGATGAAGCTTGTGATAGAGATGGTTTTCATCCTGCGAGCATTTTTGAAATCAGTAACAACAACCATCCTAAAGCCATGCATGATTTGGCTCACATCTCAAAATGAAAATTTTCAATTCTGGAAAGTTTCACGATGTGCTAGGGAGTCGAGGCACTTCAACATCCGTTGATGGTTATGTCAGGACCTCACAACTCTAGTAAGCCCACCAAACCAAATCAAATATTGTTTCTCATGCATAATCCATATATCTACATGGTTTCACTCGATGTGAATCCCCATGAAAATAATATTTACTATTCTGGGTGTGATATTTCAAAATTTCATATTTTCACTAATGATCGAATCCATGAGTCTATTAGAGCATGTATGTATTCATGCACCTCTCTTACATCTAATTTGGGTTTGGAGTGTCCATCCCTCATTAAATCATGGGACAGTGAAGTTGATCATCTCAAATACTATCTTTATCTGGAATCATACTTATGAGCTCTTCTCTCTCGTAATCAGCTCCTTGGTCTTTTTGCAAATTTTGCACATTAATCTGATGACTCATCACACCAGCAATCTCCCTGTGTGATGACGAGCACACAACCTGTCACGCGAATGAAGTTACTCCCATTTTACAACAACCCAACTAGTTTAACACATTCACAGTGCTGACATCCTTTCTACATTTCTGTGATTACCATGATGCCTATGCACTTTTTCACCAGTTTCAGGTGGGTGTTCTATCATGTGTAGCGGACAACAAACTTGGTTCCCTCATTTAGAGCATTCACACAATTGTTCAAAAATTTTATTTGTTCGTGTCAAACTGGGAATCTACTATATCGATCGACTTTTCTAATTTTTCTTCTACCTTGGGTGGTTTTCATGCACTTTATCATTTTCCCAACATTACATCCAATGGCAGCCACATTTTACACTATGAATTTCATTGTATAGCATCTTTATTCTTAGTTTTCTTTCAAGCAAGTGAAGCACCTTGGCTTGCACTGATGGCTATGGTAGGCCCTCACTGTCTTGACATGATTGATGAGAATGACTAGATCTATCTATCCATATTAGATTCCCATCATGATCCCCTCTCTCAAATCAGGAATCCATCTTCTCAAAGATCGTGAATATTTCAAAACAACCATCACAAATTTTATGATCCAATCGTTGAATGGCTGGAACAATCTTACTTGGTTAGTCAGGTTGCAGGTAACAAGATTTAGACCTTCCTCGCACTCGCTAATAAACTTTGTGCAGAAAAACACACAATCGCAAGAGGCCACTGAGGTTTGTTGAAAAACAATAGTCACAGAAGAGGTAAGCGTGTGTGTTGGGTGGTTGTGACACATTCTTCGACCCACAGGAGAGACCTTCTCTCTCGTGCAATTTTTTCATGTTTTTTCATTTTCTTTTGCACACTATTTTCTATATAATATAAAACAACAATAGCAATGCATACAAATAGATGTTACTATCATTCCTGAATATTTGACACATGTGCATATAACTACACTAATCAACTAACATCTATCATGAATTTAACCATAACGTCAGAAGACATGTACATAAACCTAATAAACATAATGCACATAAAAATCCTTAACTTACATACTTGCATGGCCTAGATACAATACTTATAGGATGATCTCCTCTTACACTAAAATCTAATGTTGTAACTTCATTATGATTATTTTCATCTCTTTCTCTATGTTAGTCAACATGTTAGCATCATAACAACCAATATTACCCCAATGACCTAAATTTCATACCATGACTTTACAAGTCATGTTTGACCTACTATTTGTGCATACCAATAATCCAATACCGTACATTCACAACAACTACATATAGAGACATAACATATGACTACCAAACCATATACATATCATTCTAGGTAGAGTCCAGTCATCAATGCATGACCATATCAGCTACACAAACAATGACCTCATGCATGACGACAACCACTACTCCATTGTACACATTGCCGCATGCAACCATCCACATGCATAAGAAATTCCTAACCAACTATAGATACGTATGATAAGTAAAGTACAATACTGATACATGTAATCAAACAACCAAGAATTAAACCTAACATACCAGGATGTAATCAAGTTTCATATAATCATGTAACCAGTTATATAATTTTGACGAATAATTACACAAAATAAACATCAATTTCCTCATGACAACCTTACTACAACCATGATCAATCATTATGCAATGCAACAAGAACATGGAATGAAATTGTCAGAGACATACATGCAACTTACATGCATGCATGACCAAAACATTCACCCAAGATGAGCGCAACCACACCTTGATACCACTCTATAAAACCCCCTCATCCCAGGTCCACCCAAGCAATAAACTGGTATGGTAACCATGTGATGAGATAGGTTACTATAATGGATTCAATATCCTTGGTGACCTTAAGAAAATGGAATCGACAGACCTCATCAAACAAAACATCTAGATCAGCAATTACACCCCCAACAAACATGTCAACCACTAAGACAACTATTCTGTAAGTCCCACTACTAATTTAATCCTTTCAACCTAGATTTTTTTCCCATGCTATAGGCATGACAATGACCAACAACTCAAATTTTCTCTCATAGGCCTTTGTGCTAGTGTTTGTGGACTTTTCTTAGAAAACCTATGCGAGCAACCCTGAGATTTGATCCACTTTTCTAGCCTAGAATTCCAACCTTTGCTCAGAACTTGCCACAACCTTCAAAATCCATAAAAAAACATGATAACAATGTTGATAACTCAGAAATCAACCTCAGGACTAGGCCTGATCATCCCCAATTGGGACTAACATTCTATCAAACACTTGGAATCGATGAAACCTATAGTTCTAGGATACAATATAGAGCATAGATAAAACTTATGAATCATAACTAGAATGATTGTTGCCTTATAAATTGAACTAGTACATCATCAATTAGGTCTTACATCCATTCATTTAATAGTTACAAGTAAATACATGAATTGACCATGAAATAAACCAATCATTCAACCATGCTTATAAATAGGATAAAATAATATAAATATAAGAGTTATGACAACCATTAGATTCACATATAAATCAGTGAAAAAGTAAGAGAACTTAGCTTTCATTTTTCATAGGAAAATCTGACCAAGGTCAAGACTTCCATGTACGATCCGACCATAGACATGGCTGAACCAAATCTCTCTTTCAACCAGTCACCCCCAGGTCATATTCCAAGCATGAATGTGTGATCTCATAAAACAACCAATATAAGAACAACCAAGGGAATGTAGAGGTTAAACCACCTCCACCCTCACCAAATTATGATCACACCAAAACTAGTGCCCCAATCATAACCAAACAGAATTTTGAATTCCAACTGGAATCCATCACTATCATTGAGGAATTTTCCATCTCCGTGTCTCTTAAGCTTTTTCCCAATCCAAACTGGATCACTAGGCACTAAACCAAGACCAATCTATCAAGCTTTATCGCAATCCAAACCAGGATCACAAGACCCTAAACCGATACTTCTCCCTCACAATTTACTATGTATCCTAAGAAATCAATTCAAGGGATTCCTACGCCTTGGGAATTGAACTTGAACCCACCTCTGCCCAAGATGTTGAAATCCATATGGCAAACTAAAGCTCAAAAACCAAGATAAACATCCCAAAACACCATGGCATCCGAAAAAAGGCAAGGCTAGGATGAAAACCACTGTCATAACCCAGTAAAATCATGCCACCCATAACAAGAGAACCATTCACCAACATTAAAAACTATGCATGTCCAAACTAGCTAGGAAATCACACAAGCAAAAGGTTACCTGCAAGTATTCCTGCTGAAGTTGCCTTATTTTATTTTTCCTTCGTTGATCCTTGTTTTCCTTTTCCTTTCCCTTGCTAGATTCTCCTTTCTTCATCCACAGCTAGAGTGCTCCAAGAAAACTCTAAGTGACTAAGAGTGAGAGAGAGAGAGAGAGAATAATGAGATAGCTCTAATTTGAACTCACAAAGAGCTTACACTGGCTAAGGTCTGGCCAGCTGATCCTCATAAGCCTTTTTATTTATGAGACCTCTAATTTCTTCATTTTCGATTATTTTCCTTCAATTTCCTCCTCACATGAAACATGTGATCTTTCACCTCCTTTCTCTCCTAATCTCCGTTATTTTCATAAATAAATGTGCCAAAAATGTCTTTTTGCCTCTCTAATGCCTTTGCCTTTGCCAATTTCCTTAACCATAAACACACATCTAGTGATGCCCACTAGGATATATTTCCCCAACATGCATCTTGGAATATGTGTCCCTTACCTGTGATCTTATTTTTGCCTTTATTTACTTATTACATGGAATTTTCACCAGGGATGTTAAAGAAAGACAACTTTCGGTAGCTACAGAATCATGAATTTTGACAGTTGAAGAATGATGACGATTAATAGCTTGTAGGTCATAGAAATACATGTTTTAGTAGATTAAAAATGACAACTTTCGACAGCTCATAGATCACGGCTGAAAGAAAAATTTTGGTAGCTGCAGAATCTCAACTTTCAGTATCTCATAGATCATAGAAACATAACTTTTAGTAGTTGCAGAATGACGACTTTCTATAACTCGCAGATCACAAAAAAACAAATTTTTGTAGATCCAAATTTAGGACTTTTGGTAGCTACAAAATGACAACTTTTGATACCTCACAAAAAATAGAAAGACAACTTTTGGTAGCTCACATACCACAAAAAGACAAATTTCGGTAGTTTTATAATGATTAGCTTTGATAGCTCGTAGATCACAGAAAGAGAACTTTTAGTAGCTATAGAATCATGACTTTCAAAGCTGTAGAATGCAGACTTTCAATACCTTGCAAATCAAAGAAGGAAAAGCTTACATAGCTACATAATGATGACTTTAGGTAACTTGCAGATTTGTTGTAGCAGCTACAACCACCCTCCAAAATTTTGGCCTGCATCCAATTTCATAGCCTCCTTTGAGAGGTTTACCTGATGACTGCAAACACTCTAGTTCACTCTATGATCTCGTGTGAGTCCTCACACCCACCTTGCTTGATCATTTCATCGATAGGTTTTTCATGTTGATGTCAATGTCATGCTTATGACCATGTTCTGGTCACACTCAAGGTATTCACTTCATGTGTGCATGTTGTGTTCGCTATGTAAACATCCATCGCGATCACACATGGAGTCACATACATTGTCACATAAGAGTCATCATTGTCAACCAACGATCAATCACAAGTTTCGTGCTTGTCGCTCACACCGTTAGTCAGTCATGTTGAGCATGAGTGTCTGGATGGTTTGATGTAAGTCTGTGTTTGCAAGATCATGTATGCATCTTTCACTCGTTCACACACTTAGTCACTTTGTTGAATTTATGAAGACCAGATTCCCCTGTGACAACGAGACCGTCACCTCGCCATCAACTCGATCGACTATCACCAAAAATAGTGCAGAATAACCAAGCAAGCCATTTCATGTTACGTTGCCCACAAGCAGATCAATCCACCTTCATGCTGGTCAATTAGACAGTTTGAACTGGTAGCGACCTTGGGACTGACTCCCCTAAAAAATTATGGAGAGGCTTCAGACCTTTCCTGCTATGCTCACTAATAAAACTATGCAGATAGGTCAGACAAGCACCTAGTTCCGGTCCCTGTCTCCCTCAAAAAATTAGGAAGTTTTTCTAGTCAGCCCTCCAGTCAGTCGACCGACTGCTGATCTAGATCTAAGGGGGAGGCCCTCAAGATCCAAAATATTGAAATGGATCTTGGGGGGGAGGCCCCCAAGAACTGAAAAAAATTTAAATTTCCAGAAGAAAAAGAGTATAATGCCCAATAAAAAAAAACAAAAAGAATTCTTTTATTAAAATGGAGAATAATTCTAAGAGCTACATTGTGGAAGACAAACTGTCCTTTTACAAAATGTGACTTGTTACTTATAGTATTTTTCAGTTACAATACCATGGGTCAATTCCATGGGTGAATGAATACCATGGGTGGATGTCACAATACCATGGGTCAATTCCATGGGGTGAATGAATACCATGGGTGGATGTACAATACCATGGGAAAATACCATGGGTGAATGAATACCATGGGTGGATGTCACTTATAATACCATCGGTGGATAAATACCATGAGTGGATGCCACTTATAATACCATGGGTAAATTCCATGGGTGGATGAATAACATGGGTGGATGAATACCATGGGTTGATGCCATTTTCTATTCGGATCATTCCTCCCTCCTTAAGAAGCAATGGTCCCCATTGCGTGAAGTTCCCTCCTGCGAAGCCTTCATTGAATATGAAGAGCTACTGAAGAGTAGGGTTTTATGTGGTTAACCCATAACCATGATGAAAAAATATCCAAGGACAAAGATGTTGGCATTATGATTCTGTTTTGGCACTATGGTACAGGTGTTGTACTTGATGGCAACTCACTCTTGTAGCTGATCTCAGTTTAGGCACTAAAAATCATGGAAATTAAGATACCCACAGGTAATCCTAGAAGAAGCCGCGGACCCGCAGGTACGCAGACCAAGGAGTGCGTGCATGTACACAAGTGATACGTTTAGAAGGTGCGGACCCCAGTTTCACTCTCTCTAATGCACAAAAGCGTGTGCACATGGGAATCTTCATGAATGGTTCATGGTATTAGCCCGACAGTTTTTTATCAAATGGTTTTTTTCCATGGTATTGCATCCAAAAGTGTTGATCCCAAGTATTGGGTTCATGGTATTGTGTTATTATGGTTTTAGACCATGGTATTGAGAAGGGATTTCCTATAAAAACGAAAAGAGATCTCTTGGCCACACACTAGTGAAAAATTTGAATATCTTAAGATTTGAAATTTTGGGTGATTGGTTTTTAAAAGCTAGATCTACTTCAAGGAGATAACTTAAGGTGAATCTATTGGCATGTTGTGATCTCTCGTGTGCATGAACAGATCTGTGGATCTGACTGACTGTGGCACATTGGAGGACTGTAAATTTGGCCCTAATCAGAAGTCCGCAGGTGATCCATAGGTGCAGTGCGGGGGTACGTAGCTCAGTAAAAGGCTCAGTGCGGGAGTACGCTGCGAAACCAAAGGTGCAGTGTGGGGTACGCAGTGCAGGAGAGGGCACAGTGCGGGGCACACGCAGTACAGAAAGAGGGCGCAGTGCGAGGTACGCAGGCGAGAAGAAGGCACAGTGTGGGTGTACGTAGTAAGTCAGAAGTAAAGGTGCGGATCTGAAGAAAAGTACGCAGAGCAGAAGAGAAACCACTGCGGATCTGCGCAGTTCAGTCTCAGAAGAGATGCGGATATACGCAGGCCCCTATTGGTGAAGTTGCGGTCTTATCTTGAAACTATTGTTGATTGTCCTTTATCTATTGCAGCAGAGTTCTGGGTTTATATTTCTGGTATTTCTTTTCTGTTTACAACATTCTGAAGAGTTGGGCGATTCATTGGTTCATTGTATAAGGAGATTGGGTGAATTTCATGTACTTGAGGATTATTTGATGTTCATGGATCCAGTTTGAAAATTAATGAAACGTGGTCCTTAAAGAAGTAAAAGAGCAAAGGGGGTTGTAGCTCCCTTCCAGGAGAGACTGGAAAACGAGAGAGAGCTGTAGCTCTCTGCAGGTTGCAGCCTGCATACTGGTAAAGGAATACACCAGTACAAAATCATTGTAAAAGAAGTTTCTAATTGAAAGAAGATAGAGACATATTGCAGCAGGTGGTTTTCACCCACATTGGGTTTCCACCTTATATCTGGTGTTCTTTGGTGTGACTATCTATTTTTCTTATTTCATGCTCATTATTATATACAAGTTAATGATCAATAAATTAAGGAAGGTATATTGAAAAGAATTTGATAATACTGATTCACCCCCCCCCCTCTCAGTATTATTTCCAACAATTGTTATCAGAGCAAGGTCCTTCTAAAGAAGCTTGATCGCTTGAAGGAAGATCTTTCATCATGAGCAACTACGAGAGGGAAGCATCAATCAGGCCACCGGTGTTTGATGGGACAAACTTCATATATTGGAAGGTAAGAGTTACTGCATATCTTCAATCTCTTGGTACTGAAGTCTCGGATATCATAGATACAGGGTATACTTTTCCATCAACAACTCCTACAGATCCGGCTGAGAAGAAGAAATATGAAACAAATTCAAAGGCGGTCAATACTCTATTGGGATGTCTATCACAATCATAATTTGTCAAATTCATGCAGTGTAAATCCGCAAAGGAAATGTGGGACAAGATTGTTCTAAGCTATGAAGGAGATGATCAGGTAAAACGAGCAAAACTACAAACCCTCAAGATTCAGTATGAAAATCTCAGGATGTACAATGATGAGAGTGTGGCTAACTATTTTCTTCATGTATATGAGATTGTAAATTGTATGAAAAATTTGGGTGAAGAAGTAAAAGAGGCTTTTGTGTTTGAAAAAGTTCTAAGATCTTTGTCCCCTAGGTTTGAATCTAAAGTTTATGCAATAGAAGAAAAGGAGAATCTTCAAAACCTTAAAATGTCACAGTTGCATGGGATTCTAACTGCTTATGAAATGAGGAAAGGAGGACCATTAGATAGAAGAGAAGTTTCCTTCAAATCTTTTGGCGAAGGAGATTACTATGAGTCTGGACACATATCAGAAGAAGAAGAAGAATCGAATTTTGTCAAAAATCTTCAACGGGGCACTGGATGATTCCGAGGTAAGTTACCATTCAAATGATTTTCTTGAGGAAGAGTAGGTCACTATGCTGCCAAATGTCCTCACAAGGATAAGATTGACAAGGGGAAAGTTCCTGTTAGATGGAACAAGAAATAGAATGAAAATAAGAAAAGCTATTACACTCATGAAGATAGTGATGGACTCTCAAATAGCGATGAAGATGAACGAGGTAATAACTATAAACTTCTAATGGCTTTTGAAGATGATGATTACATGGATGTTATAGATATAGATGGCTTTTATGAAGATATTTCTAGACTCAAAAGATGTTTAGAAAAAAATAATATGATCGTTGATACTCTGCAATTTCAACTTGATGAGAAAGAAAAATCTCTTGAGAAGTTAGAATGTGAAATTGTTAGTCTTGGGAAAGAAATTGAGAAAACAAAGGCCCTTAATCTTAAATTTGTTAAAGGATCTGAAACTCTGGATGAGATTATCAGTGTACAATGTTCCCCTCTAATCAAGACAGGTATGGGGTATAATGGAGAAGCATCTCAAGCTTCCACCTCCAAAAGTTATCTCGATGCAGCAAGGAGTGAGCAAAGGCCTAATAGAAATCATCAGGTAAATCAGGGACAGTCTTCCTCAAGGACGAACAAAGACTATCAAGAAAATCAGGGTCATGCTACCTTAAGAATAAACAGAAGCTACAACCAGCCATAGGTAAAATCTTCCCAATTCTCTTCAAGAATGGATGGCGATAGAAACTACAATCGGTTAGATGATAGTCGCAGGAATTTCTTCAATGGCCAATGTTTCTCTTGCCATAACTTTGGTCACAAAGTAGCACAATGTGTTGCCTATAAGACAATCATGACTAGAGAAGCTCTAGAACAAAGAAGTATGCCTAAAATCACGAAGAGGACCTATAACAATTTTTCCGCCCTTGACAGTGAAATTGAATGTTATATTTGTAATAATTTTGGTCATGAAGATTCTGAATGCAGGAGCAGGTTTTGGAAATCAACTCAGAAGGAACAAAACTCAAGTGCCAAAACATGGAGAATAAAGGAACCGCAACCAGAAAGATGTGGGATAACTTTATATACAGAAGGACAGGAAAATCAGTGGTACATCGACAGCGGATGTTCAAAGCATATGACAGGTGATAAAGAAAAACTTGAATCATATACTGCTTTAGAAAAGGAAAAGAAATTTTCTTTTGGAAATGATACCCCTGCAGCCATAAAAGGAAAAGGCATTGCTCAGTTGAAAGAAAAGGTCAAAGATGGAAACAATTTATATGTTGATGGCTTGAAGCATAATCTATTGAGTGTCAGTCAGATGTGTGATAATGGAACCGAGGTGATATTTCAATCAGATGGGTGTAGTGTTCGTGATCTTGATACAGGTGAAACTGTTATCAAAGGAAAAATAACTCCAGATAATCTGTACATATTTGAAGAAAGAGAACAACAATGTTATTTGAGAAAGAATGATGAACACTGGTTATGGAACCGGAGGTTGGGGCATCTAAGCTTTTCACAAATAAGGAAAGCATGAAAATACCAGGCAGTTCGTGGTCTTCCAGACATCAAAATTCTAGACAACACCATATGCAAATCATGTTAGTTTGGGAAGAAAACCAGAACTAACTTCCCTGAGAAGGAAGGATCAGCCAGCAGGCCTCTTGAGCTAGTTCATACAGATGTATGTGGTCCATTCAGGACAAGGTCACCTTGAGGAGAAGAATACCTTATATTATTCATTGACGATTTCTCCAGGATGGTCTGGTTAGGACTTATGAAGCACAAGGACGAAGCATTCGAAAAATTCAAATCCTTCAAAGCCTTGGTTGAAAATGAATCAGATTACAAAATTAAATGTCTCAGGTTAGACAGAGGTGGGGAGTTTACCTCAAATGAATTTTTCGATTTCTGTGAAGAACATGGAATAAGAAGGGAATTCTCTACAGCTAGGACTCCTCAGCAAAATGGAGTGGTGGAAAGGATGAATAGAACTATCCAACAAATGGCCTGTCCTATGCTTGATGAGTCTGGAACTCCCGCAACCTTCTGGGGTGAAGCTGCATATGCTGCAGTTGTTATTCTCAACAAAACAAATGTCCGAGTGAACAGCACTCAAACTCCACAT
>APFE030573715.1:0-25028 GCA_000404065.3 Pinus taeda | reverse complement strand
TTAATGTTTTGTAGAAGTAGAACAAGTATTATGCTTTAGGACATTGCATATATCGGTTTGTTCTACAGGTAAAATTTCTACAAAAAGTATTTTTCGAGGAATGGTTTGGTTTGCAGGTTTTATGGGTTATTGTCCCTCCTTTTCGATCTCCCTAAATGGGTCTCTAAGACATGGAATCCCCTTTCGACGGACGAGTTGAATATTTACTTTATGGCACGAGGTTTCTTCACTCGTTGGTTTTTGAAATGATTGGAGACAAGAAGGCTGCATGTGAAGCTCGAAGATGGTTTTCGGGGAGCACTAGCCTCTCCATTCAGCAATGGTGTTCCACTTTCGATCCTTTTACAAAATAGATTTCTTCCACCCAGGTCTCGATAAGAATGTCGAACCTTTCCTTGGATTTTTGGAGTCACACATAGCTTTCCTCCATTGCTAACGTGGTGGGAAAATTCTATCGTGGCCGTCCTATTAATAAAAATAAAAAACAAAAATGCAAAGCTAGAATTTGTGTGGGGATGGAATTCAACAAGGGTTTTTCGGGGAGAGCTTTATTTGATGGCTCCAAACTATGTTTGGTTCCAAAAGCTCGATTATGGGAACATCTCATTTCGATGTAGAGAATGCTATGAAACACCACATGTAATTAAAAATTGCCCCAAGAATCCTCGGAATAAAGAAAAAAACCCCAAAGGCCCAAATGGTGGGAAGGTGCACAAGGTTACCACCATATGATATTTAAAGAAGAAGACCTTGAGAGAAAGAAAGAACGAGAAGACATGAAAGAAGCACATTGAGTGCAAGAAAATGAAGTGGCCCCAAAAAAATTTAAGAACCGAAATTCGCTTGCCAATGTGGATCCTCCACTTGCTAGTGAGGATTCCTTGAATGAAACTTTCGTAGAAAAAAAAAACCCTCGTGGAGAATGGATTACCTGTCTTGCTGAAAATGAAAATTATCCATCACATAAGGGGGAGGAGAAATATTTGAAAAAAAATACCTAAAAGTACCTTGCATTTAAGGAAGAACCACTAGGGAATTTGTGTTGGATTCGAGTTGGGAAGAAAGGAAGAAAAAAAATAATTCTCCAAGAAACACAAGAAGTCATTCTAGATCAAAATAGAAATACAAGGGAAAATGGAATGTAAATATGTTGATAGTTTGGGGTTTTTGTGAAGAATATTTAGGTGGGAAGGGATTGAATTATTTGTTTGATGGGGAACTAGTTGGAGGGTTGGGGCTGTGGTCAATCTCAAAAGCATAAGGAAGAGTGGAAAATGTAAAGGTTTTGGCCTTACAATATGGATTTTTTTTTTCCACAAATCTCTACAACTTCACTTTAAAAAAATAAAAAAATTCAACTATATATTACTTACAAGCTTACGATAAAATTAGATTTTAATAAGAAACTTCTACTTTCAAAATTAAGGGTAGAGAGATGGCCAATCTCATCACAAATATTGGGGGGGATATCTAAATGTTGTAAGGACAACACAAATTAAGACTGTGGAGGAGGCCAAAAGGAAGGGTAATACAAGGAGTAAAGCACTAAAATCAAGACCAATAGAAATGTGTGCACTAAAAGGATAGTTATATTCACTAAGTCCAAACTCGAAGAGGGCCACCTAAAAACAACAACAACACCACCAACTCTAGAGGAAGCCACAATTTTCAATGAGAAGTCTCTAAAGTTACCCATTAATTGGCCATTTCTAGCCCCAAACTACTAATCCATAGACTAGTCCAAAGAACAAACAAAACCAAACCAATTCCTAATGGCTACATGAAATTTGTTGTGCGCAAACCCCTCATGTTGAAAGACCCCACAAATAGTCCCACCTATTAGGAAGGAACTAGTCCCACCTATTAGGAGGGAAGTATGTAAGACGTCATAAAACAAGTTGATAGAGAATAGAGTGAAGACTTTCCATATTCTTCAACTTAACCACAAATGCTCACATGTATGGTGAATAGGGTGGGTTGGCCACCCCACCAACCCTCTTGAATTGAGATATGAAGCAATGAGGTGGTGAGCTAGCCTCCCAACCTTATGGGTACTCTTGATATCCACCTCCATGAGGGGATAAAACAATGGTCATTAATATGTACAAACAAATAATTTTAATTAAAAAAAAATCAAATTATACATTTATTATATCTAAAAATTTCATGAAAAAAGGGAAAGCATTGGGGAAAGCATCAATTTAAAAGTATAGAATTAAATGTGTCACAATCAAATACATTTTTATTTTATTTTCTAGTCACTCCCTTACACATCAAATTTCAATGTATTTAAATTATTTTAAAATACACAAATTCTACACACATGTATTCAACTTAATTCAAAACACATATAATATAGAATACAAGACTCCCCGACATAATTAATTAAAAATTAAAACATGTCAATAAAAACTCACACATTTCTTTATTATAAAGAAATACAGTGAAATACACAATATAAAATTATAATATCATACAAATAAAATACAAATTTTTAAAATTTTAAGTCTTTCAAACATCAAATTTCTAAGTACTTACATTAATCTAAACTATTGTAAAATAGAAAGCATTAATTTATTGTATATAAAAATTTCATGAAAAGATCCGAAACTATTGGGGTAAGCATAAATGAATATGTAATTTTAAATTATAGAATTGAATGCCATACAATCAAATGAATTTTTGTTTTTTACAAGTCACTCCCAAAAACATCAAATTTCAATTTATTTGTATTATTTTAAAATACGCAAATCCTACACAAGTGTATTCAAATTAATTCAAAGTAAATATAATATAGCATACAAAAATGAGAGTACAATAAATTAAAACTTTAAACATTTGAAGAAAAATTCACCCATTCTTTTTATAAACAAAAGTAGTTTAATATACAATAAAAATCATGATATCATACAAATACAATACAATTTTTTTAAATGTTCATTTCTCTAAATTCCAAGTAATTGCATTATTTTAAACATTTGTAAAACACACATTGCTAATTTATTATATCTAAACTTTTTTTTCACAATTCGATCCCCCAAAACATAAAATTTCAATGTATTTTAAACTTTAAGTTGAAATTAATTCAAAATACATATAAGATGACATAAAAAAATCACTAGAGAATTAATTAAAAATTTAAACATTTCAAAAAAAAATCGAGCATTTTTTTTTAAAACATATAGTTTAATATACAATATCAAATTATAATATCATACAAACACAATACAAAATTTTTAAATCTTATGGGTCTAAAACATCAAATTTCCAGGTACTCTCATTATTTTAAACTATTGTGGAACAAAGAGCTATTATATGTAAACATTTAATGGAAAGAAGAGAAATTATTGGGGAAAAGATAGTTGGATATGCAATTTAAAATTATACAATTAAATGTCATACAATCAAATACAATTTTTTTTTTTACAAGTCACTTTACCAAAACATCATCTTTCAAAAATTATTTTAAAATACAAAGATTTTACAAGAGTAATCAAATTAATTCAAAATACAATTAATACTCCACACATAAATAACAAGAGAATTAATTAAAAATTTGAACATTCTAAGAAAATATTCCACATTTTTTTTTTTATAAACAAATATAGTTTAACATACAATGTAAAATTATAATACAATACAAACACAATACACATTTTTTTTTCAATTATATCTAAACATTTCAGTAAAAATCTTAAAGTACCACTGAAAGTATAGGTGGATATGCAATTTAAAATTATAGAATTAAATGTCATAAAATCAAAACACATTTTAGTTAACAACTCACTCCCCCAAACATCGAATTTCAATGTGTATTTAAATTATTTTAAAATACACAAATTTCACACACCTATTCAATTTAATTCAAAATATATATAATATCCCCTACAAAAATAGCAACACCATTCATTAAAAATTTAAACATTTCAAGAAAAAATGACACATCCTTTTCTTATAAACAAATATAGTCTAATATACAATATAAAATTATAATATCATACAAACACTAATTTTTTTTTGTTTAAAGGGTCCATGTCTCTCAAACATCAAATTTCCAAGTAATTTCATTATCTTATAGTATTGTAAAACATAAATTGTCAATTTATTATATCTAGATATTTCATGAAAAATCTCCTTGGTGAGGGCATGGCATAATATGCAATTTAAAATTATAAAATTTAAATGTGATACAATCAAATACATTTATTGAATTTCAATATATTTAGATCATTTTAAAATGCACAAACTCTATACACTTATTTAAATTACACTTATTTAAATTAATTAAAAATACACAATATACAATACAAAATAACAACAGAATTAATTGAAAATTCAACTAAAATTCACACATTCTTTTAATAAACTAACATAGTTTTAATATATAATATAAAATTACAACATCATACAAACACAATACACCATTTTTTTAAACATTCACTTCTCTCTCAAACATCAAATTTCCAAGTACTTACATTATTTTAAACTTAAGTGTTACACCTATAACCAAATAGGAACAACACAACATTTATTTAAAACATTAAAATGGTACAAAATAAAACACTAAATATAACAAACCATATAAATTAAAAGTTTTTGTTTTATATAAAGAAATTAAAAATAAAAAATTACTTTCTTTAAGATATTTAATTTTTACTAGTTTTGTAATTTAGATGTACATCTTAATCAAACACACAGAAATTTTAAATGCTATTGATATATATAAATATGTGCCTACAAGCATCAAATTTTAAAATGTGAAACTCAAAATTAAATACCAAACAAAGGGCAAAAACCTTTAAAAGCAATTATGAAAGTGTTTGTATAAATGTTCAACTTTTGAGAGTTCATTATCATTAATTATATGGAATTTTAACATGTAGTTGTAACATGGAAAATAAAATACACTATTAAGTTTTAAAATGCAAGCTCTTAAATTAATTTAAAATACATTATATTATAGATATAAATTAGTTGAAAAATTGGCATTTAAATATTTGATGGAAATCCCAAACATTTATAAAATAAAATGTTATAAAATACAAAATAAATTTAAAAATGCATGTCTAGAGGATAAAAAAATTCAATATGTATTTATATTAACTTGAAACACAAAAAATGCATCAAAAAAAAAAACAAGGATCATTACAATTAAAAATTAAAACACTCTTCCCATATAAAAGAAAAAAAGAAGGGGGAAAACTCTTCATAAAAGTATAGTTCAATTTACAATTATATACTTGGATATCATACAATGATGTGAAAATGGATGTAAATTAATATGAAATACAAATTACCCATCTAAAACTCATCATTATAATATATTAAAATAAAAATTGGACATTATATTTGAAAATCTCATACAAAAATCACATGTTCTTCAAAAATTTATTGTTTAGCATACCATTAATGAAACACAACTTCTTTTCAGCTTATTTGGGTAGAACATGAAAAGTACTTAAATTATTTTGATAAAACTAAAGTAGAAATTAAATATCATATGAATTCAATAAAAGTGTGTTTTTCAAACATCATTTTTTGAATAGTTAAATAAACTGAAATAGAGACTGTTAAGTGTATTGCCCTATACACACAACAACAACAACTATAGCATAACATTTGACATTAGCATTAACACTACACAACACAAATATATAGATTCAAGCTTCTAGTTATAATGTTCTCCTTTATTAAATATATAGGTTGTAGAAGGTTCACAAACTTAGTTTCATGAATGTCATTGGAGTTTGTAAATTTGTGTATTAGCATCAAATTTTAAGTAGTGGAATTGAAAATTAAATTGTACAAGTGTCCAATTCATCAAACATTGAAATTTTTAGATGTGATTTTCATGAATGTCGTTGGCATGTAAAAATGTGCTTGTATAGATTTTATAACTTTGAGAATTAGTTTTATTAAAAATGAGATTGTAGATTTATCAAACACCCAAATTTTTTTAATGTACTTTTAATTAGGGTTATTAGTTAAATGCTTCTCATAAGATTTACATTTTGAGATGGGAAATTTTAATACTACATATCCATGTTTTAAAATGCTTAAATTTTGAAATGTGAGGTTGAAAAATAAAGATATCAAAAGTTTTATATAAAATAAAATTAAGGTAATATTTTGTTAGCAATTTTATTATAAAATTATTATGAAAAAAAAGCACTTCATTAAAAATAATAAAATTTTATTATTAATCTCTCTAGCTCAAAATAAATAATTTTAAAAACTGTTATTATAAAATGATGGCAGAAATAAATTTAAGATTAGAATTTTCAAAACCAAAGGCATAGAAAATAATAAAAAATTTAAAAACTAAACCCCAAAGCTTGAGAAACACAATAAAAACAGACACTCCTCCATGATAGGTTTGGCCATGGCTATCCATGAAGGTTTCTAGAAGGGCCAAACCCCTCTCTAGACCAAAATGCTTTATTGTATGCTTATTATAGTTCTTTTCCTTTTCCCTCTTTACATTAATATAATATAACTGTCTTAACCAATTACACATCATCTACTTGCTACTCCTATATCATTTGGACCTTCCATCAACCTCCCCTCTGCATGTAACTTGTCTCTGACAATGCCTCACTCTTGTAAAGAACATTTTCCATGTATCTATTTCATATCACAACAGAATTAAATATTTATTAGCAATTTTATTGTCCATTAATAAAAACAAAAACAATTACTTAAATATTCTTTCAAATCTCACTGTTATTCTATTGATCTAAATCATGAATTGGATTACATTCTTGTGCAGAAGTCCTTCTTACCTTCCAAATCCCCAAAAAGATGTTACTCTTTTGTCAAACCTTATTGCATATGTGCTCTCCATCTGTTTCCTATCACAAGAAAGTTGAATGTTTAATAGCAATTTTATCTTTATACAATAAATACAAAATACGATTAATTAAATATTCTTTCAAATCCAATTCAAAATAAATAAATGTGATGCACAGTAGAAATCTGCCCTTTATAAATTTCCTCGTGCATTTCACATTAGATCAAAAGTAATAAACTATAATATATACAGGTATACATGAGATTATGCATGAGATTATGCAGAGCAGTAAAAGTAAAAGAAAACTAATAGAAATCCTTGAACAACTAAATATCCTCTTTTTTCTCACACAATATCAGCCACCTAAAGGCAAGTCCCCTAACAATAATAACAGGAGGCCTCTTTTCTGGCTCACCTCTACACCTCATAATTCAAAGTTACAACATAGCAAAAACATTTGTTGGCATATGTTTTGCAATTGACATCTACTCTATTAGCTTTCCAAAGAATTTTGATAGGGAATGCTGTTATGATTTCAATTTAATTCACTTGACATGGACATCCTTACCATTTCAATTCCATTAGTTGGGCTGCAATCTCTCAGCCTGAAATAAAAAACAAGCTAATATGAGCAGCTGCCACAAAAATGTTTGGTAATAAAAAACACCCTTATATGAGTTATTATAGCCACAAAAATGTTCATAGTAGATTGATCAAGAGGGAATAAGAAATGGTAAACCTGCATGACACCATTTCTAAGAGCCTACCCTCAACTACTCATAAGCACAAATCACAAGACCTATTGCCAACCCAGAAGCTTGACCCCCTGAGAAGACCTTGAGCAACCCTGGGCAAGAGGCGGACGAGGTTATTGCACAGCCTATTACCTTACTGGGTAGTACAGGCAAGAACAAAGCAAAATCCGGAACAGGGCTGCAGTTCAACACGAAGATGCAAGTAACGACCCTTAACATTTACCACCCACCTCACCTGCATTATTTTTGAGGACCACGTGAGGAATGACCTCTAAATTTTTTAGGGCCCTGTGAGGAATGCGTTCTGAAAACTATAGTGAGGAATGCGTTCTGAAAACTATAGTGAGGAATGTGTTCGGAAAACCATAGGGGTGACCAGGTAAGTCTAACTAGGCATATAATAAATAACAAACTAACGGCCCTTGTTACCACAAGCTATTATAACAAACTAGTTCGTTCCCAGCCGTAGGCGTCTATATTTACCTACCTGTGCTGGGCGCACTGCCTTGAAGTTGAAGTAATCAAGGACGCTGACCATCACGCAAGTATTTGTTTGCATAGCTATCCCAACTGGGGTTGTGGGAGACTATATCTTTGAAATAGAAGCCTACCAGTGTGGGAGAACGAACGAATCTTGATAAACCCTAATTCTTTTAAAAAGGATTTCATAGATCTAGATTTTACACGATAAACGCCCATTTTTTTTAAAAAAGTTTTCATAGATCTAAATTTTATGGGTTCCAGCTAAAACCAAAAACAAAACAAACGCATACTCAAAAATATAACCCTGCTGTATTAAAAATTAACATTATAAAAGAAAATAAGCATGTAACTATCCAATAACATGGAATGAAAAGAAGCCTGGACGATTATCCCAACCCTTAAACACAGTCTTGGATTACGATTATCCCCGACTCTTGGACACAGTCTTAGAAATCCAAGGGATCAGAGATAATGAATTCATTAAATTGAGTCTATCTTTACATGGAGTTTGGAATACAGGGAAAATTTTGATGTATTTAAACTTTAGTCCCTTTTATTTATGAATAAATTGTTAATTAGGAAAGCCATAATTTAAACTTTTACCTGCAATAGCAAAACTCATAGCATGCATTCTACAATTATTAGTTGAATCTGCAATTCTGCCTTTGTACTCCATGCCCAAACACAAAGTCACAACAGGGAGTATTAAGAAAACAAATATGCATAATAAAATGTTGGAAGCTCACACATAATTCAATTAATTCAGAACTTCCATTACAAAGCCATCCCAAAATATAAATAAAAAATAAAAAAATGCATACCTGTAGGATCCCATGTACTCTTCTCTTCTTTTTAACATCATCCTCCCTCCTAGCACATCATCCTCCCTCCTAGCCCCAAGCAACTAGAGCGAACCTCCTCTCCTTCCTAGCCCCCACCAACTGGAACCAATTTTCTCTCCCTCTCCAGAGACCCAAAAAAGAAAACAAAAACCAAGCCAAAACAAAAATTCAAAAATAAAAGAAAAACCAAAAACTCATGGAAAAAAATATGCACAGGAAAAATTATTCGATTAAGCATGGCCATGGTTGAAAAACAAAACAAGAAAACCAGAAAACAGATGAAATCATTTAACAAATTTAACTCTGAATTTTTCTGCAACCTAAAAGGCCCAAGCATGTCCAATTTCCTGGTCAGCCAACTCACAAACTAAATTCCAAGCACTAGTATGGATCCGAGGATTGTGAAGCTCCACGGTAAAGGCATAATCCAAGAACAGTACCAAGATGTGAAAGCATAATCACGGAAGCGAAGGTGGAAAACTCAAATGCCTCTCTCCTCTCAAATCTCGCGCTCCTCTGTGCATTTATTTCCTGCCATAAGGACAGGATGCCCAACCTCGCCTCGCTTCACCTGCACAACCTCACAAATGCCGCCGGATTATACTAATTATATCCATATCGGATGGGATGGGATGGGGTATCGGATGGGATATTTATGTTTTAGGGTTTTCATTTTATAAGTTTAAAGATTTTGGGATCCCACAAGTTGGTACCAGGTGAGGCGGTTCATCACTCTAATCAAATATATATTTTGAGATGTGGCCGTTGAATTTGAAATCTAAATTTATCAACATCTCTCTCCACTCATTCATATATATATTAATTAATTAATTTTATCATTTTCTCTTGAAAATCAGGTTTTGATATTAATGTTCTAATTTTTTTAATTATTATTATTTTTTGTTTATGAATATGATAAATGTAAAAAGGCTCCTTTATTTATTTTTAAGAATATTACTATGTAAAAAAATATAATGTACCATACAAAAGGGTTGGTTTAATAGAATAGCTTAATGTTATATTGGTGCACTCCATTTTTTTTCTAGAGACTTGCATATACTAGGAATATTTGTTTGCATCATCAAGTTTATCTCCTACTAGTCAATTCCAAATAACTTTTCACTTGCACATTAGTTCATTGCTCTCAATGTGTTTCTTTTACAAATGCTAAAAAATATTATGAGCAAACTAACTTGTTGTCTATCAATATCACTATTGAAAATGCTAACAAGCTCCAATTGATCTAATAAACTAACCATGTTTTAAGAGGCACTTCATACATAACCTTTTTGCCTTTCCTCCCTACCTTTCATCACCTTATCTTTGAAGAGGCCACCTCATTTATCTCACATGCAAATGCAAGAGCACATATAGCCATCTCCAAGCTTACAACATCTCAATTATTTTTGTACAAACTTAGAAGACAAAATATTAGAAAAGGCATACATCCAATACCTACAGCGCTTTCTAGTTATAAATGCCTTTCTTTTCCTTCTAATCATCCATCAATTGCACTACAATACTATTCCTCTCATTTCTTCCATCTTCCACATACTTTTCCATGGAAAGAAGGATAACATGGTGGCCTTTGACATGAGGCCATGGCATTCCCTAATCACATTGGAAAAAAGAAACATGTTATTAATTCCTACATTGCTCATGGATTGCTAGTTTGTCGTGAAACATCTATTTTTGTTTCTTTCAAACATAATACTTGTCTCCAATGATTCCAATAGCATCCACACCAATCCCGATTTTATAATTGACACACATTCTCTCTCCTCGGTAGCACTAACAAGCACCATGACTAGATGAGTATTTTCAAAGGGTTTTGTACAAATGTGTAATCTCTATTTTATGTTCTTGAGTTTTTGTTTGGGAGGGTATTCTAACATTCACTGAGTGCATTGGAGAAATTTCAACAAAATTTTCATCTTTTCAATAGTCGAGATATAGCACTTGTCCATCAATCTTGCATTTTTTTCACCTACCTACAAAGACTTGTGTCACAACATTCCTCAAACAATATTCATTCAAGGAATAGTGGGAGGATACTAACGGACTCACTATATTTTATTTCATTTATAGCACACCTGGCCAAGCATACTTGGGAATGATGTTTACATTCCTAATACTCCTGTGTAGGGCTACAAAATATCAACAACAGATTATGATTCATATGACACAAACATTTTCTTCCTTCTCTTGAATCGTGCGCACACTATGTCTCTTTGTCGATATTTTCCACATCTCTCTCGAGTGGTTATCTTAGATCTTCACACTCCTATCATTTCTCACGGTCACAGATTTGAAAAAAATAATTTTTTCTGTTATATCAAAGTTTAAATATTCAATGTGTGTTAAAACTAATAAGACCAATAAGCACGACAAAGATAAACTATGAACCTTGCACAGACATCGATGATACTCTATTGAACCTCATCACTAAACAAAATGACGTGGCCACAGTGAGAGGTATGCATCATCCTCTCTAAGGATGTCTCTAGTTACTTTTATATGCTAGTGCCTCTTTCCTCAGTCTTTGGTGCTTTCGAGTGATGGGTCGAGCCCCCTCTTTACACTCGACAAACTTTAATAAATGGATATAAATTAATATGGATGATTTCGTCGGTGATTAACTACGTGATTAAGTTAATCAAAGGTTTATTACAATGATTAGCATAGATATTTTCACTCCCAACCTTTATTACTCGTACCAGCATCGTTGGATGTAGGACATGTGTCCATTCCTCGATAATCACACTCCCGCCTTGGTTAGTGACCCATAAACCCTATTCTCCCGGTCATTTGTGCATTGTTCTCTTGGTGTTTCGAGGGTTTTCCTCTCTCTTCTTCTAGTGCGATTTCATTGTGGGAATATGTTGCTACTGTTGCTTTTGCTCGGCCTTGACCTGGTTGTATTCTTGGCTCCATCGGTTGGTAAGTAACGTTGTTTTGTGCTATCGTTTTTTCCCCTCTGGTTCTTCTGCCTCGGCGCTTGATATGCCCTGTTACTCGGTGGAAAATACACTTGTTTTGGAGGGTTTTTCAGTTTTCTGTATATAGTCTCAGCTGTTCGTTTCGCTTCACTTTAGTGATTGTTCCTCGTCTCGGTTTGTTTAGTTCAATCGCTCTCGAATTTCACTCGTCATGTTGCTCTGTTGCGTTGGCAGGTTCTGGTCTCGGGGGTCTACAGCTTTGGCTTCTTCCACAGAAATGAAAGTAAGTTACTGTCATATGCCATCATCGTTTTCCACTTGTTACACTCTTGACTCACTCGGTTGCTCCATTGTGAGTAGAGGGACCCTTGGGTGACTGCAACCTCGGTGTTCTCTCTCTTCACTCGTAAGTCCCGAACCCTAAGCTTCTAGTATTTTGTTTCCTTGATTCTTTCCTTCCTTCCACACAATGGTTACACTCTGTTTTGGTGGATTATAGCAGGTGGGTTCATTCTGGAGACCCTGACTTCTACTCTATCGTGTGCTCGCAAAACCCGAGTAGGGTCACTCCTTATTAACTTGGTTTATTTGCTTGCTCCTGTCGTCGCTGGCTTAAAACATGGCATGGCTAGTTTTAGGCGCATAATCTCTTGTGTGTCCACCATAATGTAATTGTAGTCCCCACGTTTGCATTATTATAGTTTTTGGGTTGTGGCCATATGGTTTATAGGTTAGGGCTTTTCAACCCGTACTCTATTATGCACTTATTGGACTTGAACGACATTAATTTCAGTATGGACTGTAATGTATATTTGAGAGAGATTATATGATTAGTTTTTGTGAATAAATGAAAGGGTTCCGTTCTGAGGAAATACCTGTGTTGTTGGTTTCTATCCTTGCTGTATGGAACTTGTGCGTTATCCAAAGATTTCTTTCGCTCGTTTGCTTTAGTTGGTCTGGGACTAACCGTCCACATCTCTATAGTTTCTCTAGTTTTTACACTTACAAATTCTTGCTCTATGTGTATTTTTGAGAGAGATTATATGATTACTTTTTGTGAATAAATGAAAGGCTTCCGTTCTCAAGAAATACGTGTGTTGTTGGTTTCTATCCTTGCTGTATGGAACTTGTGCGTTATCCAAAGATTTCTTTCGCTCGTTTGCTTTAGATGGCGTGGGACTAACCGTCCACATCTCTGTAGTTTCTCGAGTTCTTACACTTACAAATTCTTGTTGTTTGTCGTCGTGTTAAGTTAATGCAAATAGAAAAAAACACGTATGTTCTGTAGAATAGAAATAAAAGAACTTGCTTTTACTGTGTTAAGCAACTCAACATAAAATACTATAGATGGACAGTTGTGGGACGTCAAATATAACTTCTGTGTGCTAAAACTATTTATTTTTTCTACGCTATGATTTGTAAATGATAACATAATAAATAAATAAATAAAATTAACTACAAAAGTTCATTTAATTCAACTTTTATCTTCTTAAATACCACTTCTCTAAGAAATTAAAATAATAAAAGAAATGAAATTAAAGTGTTCACTTGAAATTTCCTCATGAGTCCTCTGAGAGACCAAATGACCCTCTATCATGATGATCCCCTTTAGCTAGATGCCCCTGTGTGAGGGTCCCGGGGTAATAAAATGTCATGGCTCCGTTCCATGAGATCCTCCACAGAATAACTTGCTCCCTGTATCTGTGTCACGTAGAGCCATGAACTGTGCTTGATAGGACGGTTCTTCCACTTGACTAGGTACCGCAGGTACTCCTTCCTGCAAGTTCGCTTGGCCACCTGTGTGTCGAGAATATTCTCGATCTCATGGGGTTGAGCCGAAGGCATTTGCCTCATCCAAGAACCGCCTTCAACATGGGTGTCTCCTTCTGGCCGTACCACACTATCATCTTCAGGGTTGGTCACGGGAACACGTGTGCCACGTTGAAAATAAGTGACATGCCTATATCTGGTGGCAACTGTATTTCATAAGCGTTGGCTGAGAATTTACGCAGAATTTTATAGGGACCTATCTTCTTAAATTTCAGCTTATTATATGCGCCCTTAGGAAACCGTTCTTTGTGTAAGTGTGCAAGGACTTCATCCCCTACATTAAACTACACTTCTCGTCGCTTCAAATCTACCCACTGTTTGTATATCTAATTATTGTCCTGCAACTTTGATTTCACCAGCTCATGTAGATCATTCATTGCTTTGGCGAAATCTTCCCCATCGCCACTTCTCTTTTCCAATTTTCCTAGATCCCGCAACTCATGTACTTTGCAAGGATGCATGACATATAGGATCCGAAATGGACTGTCCCCTGTGTTGTGGTTCGGTGAATCGTTATAAGTGAATTCTGCTTGAGCAAGCGCACGATCCCATAATCGTGAATTTTCTCCAGTCAGGGTCCGTAGCAGGTTCCCCAAACTCATGTTCACTGCTTCCATTTGCCCGTCAGTCTTCACGTGATATGCAGAGCTGAAATTCAATTGTGTATCCAACTTCTTCCACAGGGTGCGCCAAAAGTGTCCTGTGAATTTCACGTCCCTCTTGGAAATAATAGATCTGGGTAAGCCAGGCAATCTGACAATCTCAGTGAAAAACAGGTGAGCTACGTGAGTGGCATCACTGGTTTTTCTGCAAGGGATGGAATGCACCAATTTCGAAAACTTGTCTACCACCACCATTACCGAGTTGTAACCTCGCTGCATTCTTGGCAGTCTCAAGACAAAGTCAATTCTCACTGAGTCCCATGGTCTACTTAGAATAGGCAGTGGTGTGTAAAGTCTTGTGTTTTGACTGTGTCCTTTCGCCAATTGGGAGACTTTACACGTACTCACATATCGTTGCATATCCCTTCGCATTCTTGGCCAGTAATAAAAGTGTCCGAGCTGATCTAAAGTTTTTTCTATGCCAAAATGTCTTGCTAGACCTCCACTGTGCTTCTCTCATATAATATTTTGTCTCATCGAACAATCAGGGATACATAACTGCCCCCCTTTAAACAATAGCTTTTCCTGTAAATTGTAGTCCAACCATGGACTATTGTTCCTTAGCAAGGGATTCTGTGAGGCTTCATAAGACTCTTTGAAATCCGCGTTGGTTTGATACAAGTCTTTCAAATGCTCAAAGCCGAGCGCTTGTATCGTACTTTCCTGTAAGAGCAAGGCTCTTCTGCTCAACGCATCTGCCATCTTGTTGGCCTTCCCGCTGATGTGTTTCAACACAAAGGTGAAACTCTGCAAATATTCGACCCACTTGGCATGCTTGTGGTTCAGTTTACGCTGTTGCATCACATATTGCAGCGCAAAATTTTCAGAAAATAAAACAAACTCACTCCCCAATAGATAGTGTCTCTAATGCTTCAGTGCTTGGACGACAACATAGAATTCCTTGTCGTATGATGAATTCTTCTGCCTGCTCTTGTTCAACTTCTCACTGAAAAACGCAACAGGTTTGTCTTCTTGGCTGAGTACAGCTCCAGTGGCTATACCTCTTGCTTCCCAATGAACCTCGAAAAGCTTATTAAAATCTGGCAATCTTAAAATTGGTCTTTCTGTAATTTTCTTCTTCAGGAGCTGAAAGCTTTTCTATGTTGCCTTGGTCCAACGAAAAGGCTAACTTGCTTTTTTTTAGTGTCCAACATAGGCTCGCATATTTCACTGATATTCCTTATAAATTCACAATAAAAACTTGCCAGCCCATGAAAACTACATACCTCAAACAGGATTTTCGGGGATGGCCAGTTAATGATCGCTGCAATCTTCTTTGGATCCATCTTCAACTCGTTTTCTGCAATTACAAAGCCCAGATAAACCACTTCTCTATGTCATGAAGATAGACTATTACAAACTTTCCGATGAACTCTTTCAGCATTTCCTTCATCAGTCGCATAAAAGTACTCGGGGCGCTACCCAAACCGAACGGCGTGAATAACCACTCGTACAACCCTTCATTGGTCTTGAAGGTTGTCTTCCACTCATCTCCTTCCCTTATCCGAATCTGATGATAGCCACTCTTTAAATCAATCTTCGAGAAGTATGCTTCCCCACTCAGATAGTCCATCATATCGTCCATCCGTGGCAGTGGAAATCTGTACCTGATGGTGATATTATTGATGGCACTCGAATCCGTGCACATTCGCCATTCTCCTCTTTTTTTGGGAGAAAGCACTGTTGGTACCACAAAAGGGCTCAAACTCTCCCTCATCAACCCTTTACCTAGCAACTCGTGCACCTGTTTTCCCACATCCTCATTATTTTTGGGGCTCATCCGATGTGCTGCCTTATTTGGTAGACTTTCTCCATGTATAAAGTCGATATGATGACTGATGCTTCTCTTGGGAGGCAACTTGTCTAGCAAATCATCGACTACAATATCACTGAACTCCTCCAACGTTTTCTGAATTTCTGCAGGCAAATCTGACATTTCCGTGTGCAACAACATTATCTTTGCTCTCCTCACAACAACATACTTCGCTTCAGTTTATTCAATCCGCTTCAACAACTGTTTTCCACCCATTAGTAATGTTTTTATCCCACTTGTTTTCGTTGTCTCCTCCTCCTTGATGGGCACAAGCATGTGCTTGGTCCCATCTTTGAAAAACTTGTAGCAGTTTGTCTTCCCATCATGCACTACCTTCCGGTCATACTACCATGGCATTCCTAGCAGTATTTGGCACACGTCCATTGCATATTATCACAAATAACTTTGTCTTTGTACCTACCAATGTGGAACTCAACTTCAGAATGTTCGTCAACCAACAGTTGATGCCCTGTTTGGAGCCACGACACCTTGTACGGGGTGCGGTGCTTCAGCCGCTTCAAACCCAACGTCTCTACCATCTCGGTGGCTACCAAATTATCTGTACTTCCACTGTCGATGATCAACTTGCAACATTTCCCGTGCGACTTGCAAACGGTTCGGAGTAATGCTTTCCTTTGAGTTTGTTCAGCTGTTTCGTTGGATGGTTTCAACAACACTTTGTTTGAAACTGAAGCTTCCCCTGTTTTTGGTACATTTTCTTCTTCTTGGGGTGGTGCCTTTGCTTCCTCAGGCTGTGCAACAAGCGTTCCTCTCTGAACAGCTTGTTCTGCATCAGGGCGTTCAAAAGATCTGTGACCCCATTTGTGGCACCATTAGCACTGATAGTTAGCTCCCTTACCTCGGCCATTCCCTCTTCCTCGCTGATATGGCCTACCACCTCTAGAGCTGTCTCCCTTTTCTGTTGTTCCTAAAGCCTTGGAGCTGCTGCCCTCTTCACTATTACTGGAAATTCGTCCTCTCCCATAGGACTGTCCTCGTCCTCTGCCGCTTCCCCGTCCTCTCCTAGCATTTTGTTTTCTCGTGATCATCTCCTCTGCCTTCATAGCACTCTCGTAGGCTTCTTCTATATTTTTCGGGTAAAAAATGTTGATTTCATCCAATATTTCCAGTCTCAAACCATTTACATACCTTGTTGTTTTCTCCGGGGTCTCCTTTGTGTAACCAACTCTTAAATTTACAGGGTAGAATTCTTCTGTATACTCTCTCGCTGTCATCCCTTTTTGGGTAAAAAATCTGCACTTGCCGATGCAGTGCAATCTCGTAATCCTTGGGCAAAAATCTGCCTTTGAGCTTGGCCACCATGCTTGGCCATTCTTTATTGGCAACTTGTTCATGCTTCTTCTTTCCGCTTGGACACTGTCCCACCACAAGGCTGCGTGTCCTTTAACCTTCCTTGCAGCAAACTTAACTCTCTGGTCCTCACTGACCTCTTCACACTCAAAATAATAGTCCAATTCGCTGATCCAGTCCAACACAACTTCTGTGGACAAGATATCATTGTAATTTGGGATCTCTGGTTTAGGCTTGCTACTAGCCAATGGGACCATCCACAATAATCTCATCTCCAACCCTTCTTCATCCAATCCATCTGTTGTAACTATGGCTTCTTCTTTGCTGTCATCTCCTACCTCTCGATCCCTTCTCCTTCCTGCTTTAACTGCCTCCAAACGGGTAGTAAGGATCCTTATTTCTTCACTGAGTCCTTCATCTGCTACTCTACACACACCTCTCCCACGTCCTCTTCTTCCAACTTCCATGTCTATCCCAGCACTTTCAATTTCTTGCTCTGATACCGCTTGAAGGGTCCAGCCCCCTCTTCACACTCGACAAACTTTAATAAATGGATATAAATTAATATGAATGATTTCGCTGGAATGTAACTACGTGATTAAGTTAATCAAAGGTTGATTACAATGATTAGCACAAATATTTTTACTCCCGACTTTTATTACTTGTACCAGCACCATTGGATGTAGGACATGTGTCCATTCCTTGCTAATCACACTCCCGCCTTGGTTAATGACCCACAAACCATATTCTCCCGGTCATTTGTGGGAATATGCTCCTACTGTTGTTTTTGCTCGGCCTTGACTTGGTTATATGCTTGGCTCCACCGGTTGGTAAGTAATGTTGTTATGTGCTATCTTTTTTTCCCCTCTCATTCTTCTGCCTCAACGCTTGATATGTCATGTTACTCTATGGAAAATACGCTTGTTTTGGAGGGTTTTTCATGGAAAATACCATGAAACGCTCCTAGGAACATTGATGCATAATAATGACAAACTCTAACCTAGTATGAAGTTAATTTTCTTAGGTACATGGTTTGCCCTAGAATGATGTAATGTACGCATATATCAATGAAGCCCTACATGCCCATGATGCCTTTGAAGATGCCATAATCTTAATAAATAAAGTTAATAAATAAAGAACACAAGTGAAGAAATGCTCATCTTTCAAAATTGCCTAAAAGATTAAAAATATGGAGTCCGTAAACTTTGTCAAAATCATAATGATAAATTCTGCTTCAAAAAGCTTAATCCCCCATTTTCTTGACATTTGTTTTTCTTGACATGTCCCTTGTTCGTCACACCCACACTAATCTTCCAACTAGGACACCTTTCATACAAGCACAAGAAATTCTCTAGAGTCTAGTGTCCCATGTTTCCAGCACCGGAACCAAAAACTAAGGCTTTGGAATTTGCAAGAATGACACCAACAATAACAACTAGAAATTTAAAGCGTAATGCCCCATAATATTGGCCATCTCGTTACCACAGGTCTAACTAAGCTAATGGCCATAGCTCATCATCTAATCAAGAACACTCACTATTGACTTTACACCAGAATCAACAGTGATGTGTGACCATAAAAATCATGCCATAAACACATAACAGGGAAGTACATCATCACCATCCATATTCATCAAAGTGTAACGAAGAAAGATGTAACAAAATACCATGCTTATTAACATATACACAGCAACTACAAGAATCCTGATGGAAGAGAGTAGGTTATCAAACATTTAGAACAATGCTCCATTCAATATCCACACAATATGGCAAGAACCCTTCAATAGCATGCCAAAACTAAACAATGCTACCACTTGTAACAACCCAAAACTAGCAACAACCCTAAACTATTCAGAGCTCAATTACTTGTACACCACTACCTGCTGAATGGAAATTTCGATAACCTTTACAACATTCCATTACCCTGATGTACATGCATCTTTCACATCCAAACTAGTAAGTAAAGCAGAGTCATTTCCAAAGAAACGTTACAATGAGTTCGAAGCTCTCTTAAAACTTCCAAGTTTAAAATGAATATCACTTTACATTTGACCAAGTCAAATAATATTTCTAAAACGGGGATTAATAACTCCCCAACCAAGTCAAATGATATATCTAAAAGGAGGATTACTTGCTGTACCATATAATTCATCTTTAGATCCTGTGTAATGCATAAAGAGGTGGAATACTATGTTATGGAGCCCATGTACTATTATCACAAGCATCACTTTCACTTATATCAAGGTGTCAAGGTTATTTCTATATTATATGTGAATTAGAGTCTAGCAGTGAGCAGCTTGATTAATTCATATATCGTGAAGCCTTACGAATAATTATATAGCTATGCTTTTATAGAGATGTAAAATTGGTTGTGTGAATGGCCTAGAGATGGCGTGTGCTCATGGTTTTTTGGAGCCAAGGCTAGTTTACATATGACATCACTATGTTTTCACAATCATAACAGATTATATCAGTTCATTTACTAAATGAACTAAATTATGGTGCATCCAGAAACCAGATTAGTGTGGTATTAGAAATTTTATTCATTAGATTTTAAATCCAAAATGTTTCAGTGTAATTCCTTCTCGACCTATTTTCACAATCATAACATATTAAATCAGTTCGTTTACTAAATGAATTAAATTATGGTGCACCCAAAGACCATATTAGTATGATATTACAGCTTTTGTTCATTAGATTTAAATCCAGTGTAATGCCTTTAGGACCCTCTTTGGTATATGGGTTGTTATCTAGGTAATGTCCATAATAATTGCAACTTTTACAATAATACTGTCTTCCCTCCTCCTCACTGATTGAAGAACAAGGATCCATTAAGCTGCCAATATCCTCCATAGACAATATAACCGCTTAGCCGTATGTCTAGTTACACAGATCAAACTTTACAAAAAAAACTCGTTGAAAAACCATGGTGCTTTACAGGCCTTATCTTCCCAAGCATATACTAAAAGAATACAATTTTGTATAAATATAGTGAAATATGCTAGAAATTACAATGACATTTGAAAAACTCCATCACTAACTCTGCTTTCCAAAGCAATGGATGTCTCACTTGGAGGAGGCTCACAACTCAAATAGCCATGGAACTGCTATTATAGCTCTGTTCTGAAGAATAGATAACTCTTGATACATAATATAGCCGAAAAGGTATAACAATAACCAGATCGTTCTGCAGGAAAGTGATACAAGGTTAGACTAAACATCTCAAAATAAATCTAATATATTCTTAGTGTGAATAGGACTTTATTAGTTATGACTTCCACTTGTTGCACCTTGTCACCATCCTATACGAACCAGCTAACTCCCTGATCAGAGAATATGTGAGATGGCTTTCCAAACAAACTTGGAAAGGCTGATTTTATTCACTTTCATGGACATCAAAAGACAACTATAACTGCAAGGAGATGATGATTCTTCCATAAAAAATTAATAATCAGCTCAAGATTGCAGTCGATTGCCACGCAAACAGCTAGGTGATGCGTGGAAATTAAGTTCCTGGAAACATGAAGGACAAAACAATTTAGAGAACTGATATTGTAGCATGTACTCTTTGCTTGAGTTTAAGTGTTGTTTGAGAATTCTAGGGGGAAACTGCAAACTTTCAAAATTTTGAGTGCATTCTTTAACTCAAAAATTAAAGAACAGAAAAAGCCCAAAGCAGAAAAATATCAAGGTCAAATGTCACAATTTGGAACGAGCTTGATTAGCATACCTCTGAAAAACGTAGGTGTCCAGGTTGTGTACATGTTGACTTCACAATGGTTTCCCATAGTAAGCCAGTCTATTCTGCTCTCACAAAATTCAATATCTTTCCAGCATAGCTCTTGAAATTAAATCCCTGCTGTCTCTAATACTATACAATGAGACCCTGTCTGTTTAATAGAGCATCTAATCATTTCATGCCAACATCACTATGCAAGCAATCCTCAGTGGTGTTTTGTTGCAACTATAAAACCAACGAGACCTAGTGAAGAATAGCCCAAAAGTCATATCATGAGGAAGCAAAGCAATAAAACCCCAAAATGAAACACTTTGAATACAATGACCAAAAGAAATGACAAAACCATAGCAAGAAACAGGTAATGGAAATTGTTTGATTCCTCCCCCGAAAGGAAGGCTACGAAGTATTTTAGTTGCAATAACGAACATGAAATCATAAATCATCTTTCAAAGCAGCACTATCCAATCCTAGCATGGCTCAAACAATTTGCAAGGCAAAATTAGTTTAAATTGTCACTGAATTTTGGGCAGTTGGGTTATTGGCCATAACAACATTAGGATCATCTAGGTTCTTTTCATTCCAATAAATATTTTGGCACAACAACCCAACTGATCAGAAAACTTACTTGGCATAACTGAACCACCAACCCCTCCCCATGATTATGGCAATGCTCTTCAACAGAATTAAATTGCAGTCAGAGAACACGGTGTTCTAAGCTAACTTAGAAGTTAGAACCACCATTCCCTATTTGATCTAATCCAAAATCTCCACATACACTAACAGTTTACAGTTCCAAGGCCATCAAATATGCAGGGAAACCGAGCAAAAAGGGCAACTGCAAATGGGTAGAAATGGAAATGTAAAAAGTAAGTCAGCAAGCATGGATCCTTGGCCCTGTTATATGTAACTCCCAATGTTTAAGCAAGCAATATCATTATGGAGGCCTGGGAAGTGATGAAAAGTGGTCAAACTGAAAAATAATTGAAAAGAAATATGGGGAAACTCACCTTGTGGTAACTGATAACGAGATGAACTGTGGTTTGAAGAGCATTTGGAAGGCTTGTGAGGCTGTTAAGATTTTTCTTTCCTAGAAGGATTATTTTCTCAGATATGGCATGTCATTTCATGATCACCAGCTGTGGTGGTCCCCTCTTGTGAAATTTGAGGGCAAGCTGTTGTTCGACTCTCGCTAGGTCTTAACTTTAAGTTTTTTCAAGAAAGGCATTAACTCAACCAATGAATTCTTTACCAGATGATAAAATCCCAATGTGTAGATTGCTAGCTCTAACACCCTTTGTTTGAGCCAAAATTTTTGGCCTCCTAGCCATTGCCAACCAAAAAATGGATAGGCTAGGAATTGGACTAAACTCTGTCTCCAAACAAAGTATTAGATGGCATACTATTTTGCAAGAAGAGAGAGAAATCTTTTAGTATGGCCATTTTAAATTACAGGATGCCAATAAGTTTAGAAGGGAAGTAATGGATGAAGGGGTTTAGATTCCTTCTTCAGCATATGTGGACTGTCTCCTAATGGCAAAATTGGATCTCTCTAATTAGGATGGAAGAGACAATACACCTACTATGTGGCCATGAACGACCAAGGAAAATGTTGGATTCCAAAATTTGGTGAAGTAGGAATACCTCTATAACTAAGCTGCATGATATGGGGAAATGGAAACCTGAATTTGAAACAGAAATGTGATGGAAATCTCACCCCTCAAATTAGTAAACAGTGCAATTTTTAGTTTTAACATTATGGTTTAGAATATAGATTCATGATTTAAAAGATACCTTTTTATTTCAGATCCAAAATTCTGGTCACGCAGTTTTTACACCAAAAGTAAGAAGCAATAAGATACTTTTTTAGCCCCACTGAAATGTATTTTAGGCGTGTTTCAGTTGTGTTTTGGCGTTTTTGTACTGAAATGTGGCTAGTATGCAAGGGGTACATTTCCTGCAACATAGCTCTACAATAATTGTTTTTATCCTGCTAGGTCCATCCTTCCTTCATGAGTCATGACACATTGGACTTGAAAGACATAGCATTGAGTATGCATAGATGGGTTCCAACTCCACAGTTTTCAATCATTTCCAGACACCAAAGGACTCACTTTGAGCATGTCAATAATTTTCACCAATTTTCATTGAAATTCATTTTGTATTGAAGCAACATGCCAAAATAACATCTACAATAATGAGCGAGCCTGATATATAAGAGTTCCAATTCTACCTTTATGTACAATACACTATACTGTTATCCAAAAAGGATGTATCAAGCTTATAGTAGCAAAAAGGAAAATAACCTTTTCCTGGAGTTTGTAAGAGTTCAGCCAACATTTACACTGAGATTTTATATGCTTTGAGTTCAACAAAAAGATTTCAATAGCTCAATACGATAAACATACAAAATTCAAATTAGATAATGTTGTACATATCCAAAAACATTTTCAACCCATCATGCACACAACATGTTCTTGGATTAGGAGATACCTTTATAGGGTTATGCCCATATTATATCCATGAATACTCATCAACTCGAATATTTGTCATCTCGCCATTGATTGCTGGCACTTTGATTGTTCTCTTCACCCACTATTTCCTATATAGAGTGCAAGCGGCGATACAATCTGACTGGTTGTACAATAGGGGGCATCACCCTAGGGTGTGGAACCAAAATGTTATGGGTTGAAGTAGGCTCCCCAATGAATGAATTTGGTGCAATTGGTGGAAACAACCAGGGGGTTCGATGATCAAACGGGAGAGGTGGACGTGGTGAATCAATGGAAAATGAATCAATGAACCCCCATATTTGGATCCACAATATTCTCATGAAATAAACGAACTTGGCAACTTGAAGTATTATGAGATGTGGAATCTTCAGCTATAACAAAAAAAAAACACATTGTTATGCAATTTCATTGAAGGCAATGAAGATAATGATATTTTGAATTTCACATAAAATGATACATCAATTGATATTTACATACCAGTATTTTGCAAAATAGAACCTTTTACCCTTCTAGATGTGTGGTCCAGATTGATTTCTTTTGTAGAAGAAATATCCAATTGTTCATTCATGCTTCTTTTCCTTCCACGACACCGTCCAACCTTTAGAAACTGTGGTCCATATTTTCTTGATTTCAACGCAGGAACACTTTGCCCCCCTTTTTTTGTTGGGCTCAAGAAACTATGTCGCCTCTTGGTAGTGACCTTGGATGGAGTTACAACATCAAATTTCTTATTATTGTACTCTTGGCTTACATCTTTTACCAATTGATTTAGTGCATATGCCTGCTCCAAAGTTGTGGGTGTTATTTGTAATAAACCCTCAATCTCTTATGAGTTTATGACATCACAAGTTTAATTTCCTCATCGATTGTTAGGGCGTTATCTGGCCTTACAATGGTTGAATCAGTGGAAGGAGAAGTTGGAAGGTTCATTTCAATTTCTGGGCTCATTACAAACGATTCATTTAAATCAAGTAAATATCTAGGTCTTTCTGTAATAGACCTAGATACATTAGGCAATTCATTGCCCCTTGAAACATTGCTAGTCGCTACCATCTCAACTTTTAGAATATGCTTACCAATATTGCCATTTAGGGCCCATTTTCAATTACAAAAGTTTAGGTTCGGCCCTTTATAGATGACATGATACCATGTATCACGAGTTGCCATAGTTTGGCTACGAACCAAATACTCACTTTCCTTGTTTCCATCAACGATACAATCTTCATCTCGGATATTCTTTGCTTTGCACTTACTTAAATTTATTTGTTGCTCAATTTTTGAAGCTCAGACAAAACCAACATTTTTTAGACGCTGCATGTGAATGTAATACAACCTAAAACTTTTTTAATAATAGG
>APFE030573711.1:56074-78754 GCA_000404065.3 Pinus taeda | reverse complement strand
AGGCGCCAATTGTGGCACAAAAATATTAGATGCAATAGTGGGCACAATAATAGATGCAAAAGAGGATGTAAATATGGATGCCAAACAAGATGGAAAAGTGGATGCAACAAAAGTAGATGCAAAATTATATGCAAAACTAGACACAAAACTTGATGTAAAACTTGGCACAAAAGGGATGCAAAAATGGATGAAAAAATGGATGCAAAAAATGATTTAAAAAATGATGCAAAAAAGGATGTAAAAGTCGATGCAAAAGTTGATGCAAGTGTAGGTGCAAAAAGTGGATGCAAATGAGGATGCAAAAGTATGTTAAACAAAATTAGGTGCCAAACTTGATGCAAAACCTGGAACAAAACTTGGTGCAAAGAATGACACAAAACTTGGCATAAAATTTGGTGCAAAATGTGGTGCAAAACCTATTGCAATACCTGGTGTAAGACGTGGTGCAAAACTCGATGCAAATTTTGTGTCAAGTTTTGCACCATATTTGATAAATGGATGCAAATAGCACCAAAAATGGGCTCTAGATGCAAAAAAAGAAGTAAAAAAGGATGCTAATCACAGGATTTGTTGTAGTGTTAATGGTTGGCTTGGCAATGACATAGGCAGTACAAGGTCTGATATATTTTCCAATATCATGTCGGATATTTGGCCAATAAAAATACTTCTGCAATATTGCCATTGTCTTCTCTACACCAAAGTGTCATGCGACACGACTATAGTGCACCTCCCAAATCATCTTGGCATGATCGCTTCAAGGAACACAAAGGTGTACCAGGTGGCATAACAGTGCATCCTAGAGGTGGAAGTCTGGAACTTTCTTGCCATCCATCAGCATCTGGTATGTGGTGGAAAATTATGGATCATTTTTGTAAATTTGCAGCCATCCAGAAGTATTGTGCCCGGAAGAGTCGAGAATAGTGGTCAGCAACACAAGCAGTGGTCAATTAAGACAATCTGCAACATTATTAGCATTTCCCTTCTTGTACTTAATATTCAGATGAAACTATTGTAGATATGTAGACCATTTTTTATGGTGGTTGTTCTGAAACTTTCCTTGTGTCTATATAAACTAAAGAGTTCGGTGATATGTGTGGATGATCGTCTCCTTCCCCAAAATGTAATGTTTCCATTATCGGAAAACCTAGATGATGGAATACATCTCTTTATTGTAAGTGGGGTATTTTTGAATTGTATCAAAGAGTGTCTCACTGTGGTACGCCACAGGATGCCCTTGTTGGGTGAGAAATGCAACAATACAATAATCGGAGGCATCTGTCTCAATTTCAAATGGTTGTTGCAGGTCTGGAAATGTGAGCATTGGTGCGGAGAAAAGGTGTTGCTTCAACACAATGAACGCCTTCTATTGGGACTGACCAGAAAAAATTTATTTTCACTCTGCCCTTGGTAACATGACTCAAAGGCCAAGTGATATGAGAAAACCCCAACACGAACCTTCGATAGAAATTGGAAATGCCCAAATGAATGTGAAGCTCTATTAGAGTGGTCGGGGCTAACCAATATGGAATGACTTGGATCTTATCTTAATCCACATGCATGCCTTGCTCATCAATGATGTAACCCAAATATTGGACCTAGTTCATGCCAAAGGTGCATTTCTCCAAGCTGGCACATAGTCTGTGATGTTGCAGGGTTTGAAGGACCTGCCAAATATGTTGCAAATTTTCTTCCCAACTCTTGTTGAAGATGAGGATGTTGTCCAAATATACAACCACAAACGAGTTGGTGAAGGGTCGTAAGATGTCATCCATCAGCCTCATTAAAGTTGTAGGGTCATTTGTCAACCCTAAAGGCATGACCAATCACTCAAAGAGGCCCTCCTTGGATTTGAAGCCATCCTTCCATACATTTGTGGGTTCTATTGGAACCTGGTGAAAGCCGGACTTTAGATCAATCTTGTTGAAGTACTTGGCCCCCTTGAGCTAGTAAAGAAGGTCATCAATCTGTGGGATTGGATACCTATTACAAATAGTGATTTTGTTTAGTGTTTGATAATCAATGTAGAGTCTCCAGGTCCCATCCTTCTTCTGTATGAGTACAATTGGGCTCCCAAAAGGTGAGGAACTTGGTCGGATGTTCCCTTTTTGTAGCAACTCTTGGATCTACTACTTGATTTCCTTATTTTCCAAAAGGGAGTAGTGGTATATCGGCCCATTGGGTAGAGGTTCTTGAGAGTTAGATCAATTAATCGCTTGACTTAACAATGAAAAGGTACCCCCGTGGGTGAGGATAAGATGTCTCTGTATTCTGCCATGACCTTATCTACCTACTTCTGCTACATGGAGGAACCCTTCCTGGGGGCCATGTACGTGTCCATGATCTTCCCCTTACTTTGAAGTGAATCAGAAAGAAAACATTTTGCAATTTAGGAGATCTGCATTGTTTCACAAAGATCAAAGAAATGGAAGTAGGTGAAACTACCTTTGGTATCCTGTATAACTTACTGCCCAAAGTAATAATAATAATGCGAGGCCTAGACTCATACACAGCATGATGCTTCCACAAGTATGGTTGGCCTGATAATACATCATAAGATTCAATGGGAGAAACATCACACAATACCTCATCCATGAAAGGCTTTATGTTGTAGGGAAGACGATATTGTTGGTTGACGCGGAGATCTCTCACTTGGTGGAGCCATTCATTGGTGTACGACTATGGGTGTGGTGTCCTCGGTAGGCCCAACTACTTCATGACATCAACTAATATGATGTTATTTTGGCTCCCACTATCGACAGTGAATTGCGGTGAAGAACCCTTCACCTACATTTGTGAGTAAAAGAGATGCTCCCCCTCCTCTGGATCTTCGAGCTCAATCTTTTGGACCTTGGTGATGGCAATGGTGGCGTTGGGATCTGCATCGATAATATGCTTCTCCTTGTCATTCCACTTGTCAAGTTCAGACTTAGATTCAGAATATGCATCTAACTAGCTTTCAATTCATCCACCAGTGACTGCTTGTCGTGACACTCATTTGTGTTGTGAGTGGAGCTCTTGTGGAACTCACACCATTTTCATGTGTCCTTCATCTTTGTGTTTTCATTCTTTGTTTGTGGCTTTAGTGAGTTGTCTTGGGTCAACCTCCTAGCTTTGTTCTTTTTTCTATGGTTTGGAGCTACCTTTTCCCTACTTCAAATTCTCAAATCCAAAGTCTCGCTTCTTTTATTTAAATTTCTTCTTTATCTTGACAACATATCGATATGCGACGCCAAACGAGGAAATGTCCAGGAACTCCATCTTTTCCTAGATGTATTTGTGCAAACAGTTGTGGTACTTGAATACTAGATTCCACTCAAAATCATTTATACCCAACTTTGTTTGAAGCATATGAAAAAAATTATGGACTCCAACACATCTTGATCCCTTTCTTGTCATAGTGTGGTCCATTTTATGTACTTATCTTCATAGATCGAGAGGGTAATATTGTTCCTTGACAACATCTTAGACAAAATTCCAAGTGGGTGCAACTAAAAATAGTGAAGGTTCCTTCTTGTCCCTCTGCTCACAGTAGGTTTTCCACCAGTCCTTGACATGGGGAGCAGCTTTGAGTAGTGAAAAAGTAATATTTTCCCTATTGGAAAAATTATAGACCGAAAAATATCCTTCCAACAGATTTAACCATCTATCTACGACATTTGTGTCTATCCAACCTTTAATATATGAATGTCGAATTTAACTTGTACCTTAAAGGGGGCAGCGCATCAGAAGTGGTTGTTGGATGAAGATGCTTCGCCCACAGATACCCGCCAAAGGATCTAGGAAAAGTTATCCATTATCTCATTTCTTTATCACTCGAGGGCCTCTTCGAGCAACATTTTGAAATGATCTCCTGCTCCCTCATATTTCTTTTATTTCATTAAGGGAGGTTATCGGGGTCGGCGAGGTCGGTCTTGCAAGGGTTCAACCAGTTCAATTCCTAACTCCTTATACCCCGACCTCGTAGGGGACATGCACAGAAAAACAAAGAAAGAACAGACCGCTTTGATACCACTAATCCAATTTTTTTTAAGAATGAAATGAAATATAGATTTTAAAAGAAACATAGAGCTACAAAAAAAATTGAACTTCAATTAAGTAATAACAAATACTGAAAACTATTTACATGCAGAGTGGAAACAAACTGGCTCGGGAGATGGTAGCTTATATTTGAGAAGAGATGTGACGACTACATGCCTTCTGAACTGTGTCACAATGAGGCTTTGAGGTCTTTTTATTATTGAAAAACAATGGAAAACCTAAACATCCAAAAAACTAACTGTAGGAGATGAGGCGCCAAAATTTTGTGGGCCACATCTAAAAAACTAATTGTAGGAGATGAGGCCCCAAAAGTTTGTGGGCCTTGTTAGGATTAGTTGGAATGCCAACTTCCCGGGGTCGTAAATTGGGCATATGATCTTTGTTTGGTGCACATGATAACTCATTAGAAATATTTATCCAAGAGCAACAAATTTTCCAAGAAAACCCCTACCCCATGGACTCTAGGATTAGTGCAATTTTCAAAAAAAAATTGTTTAGGGCCTCAAAACAACTTTGAAAGTTTAGGACCCCAAAAAATGCCAAAAATAGAAAGTTGTGCTAGAATTAAGGAAAATGAAAATAAATGGTGTTGGGGACCCAAGTGGAATAGGGGGTGGCCACCAATATCCACCTGGATCACATCCAACCATCGACTAGTGTGGGTGGGTCTTTATTTGAACACACTAAAACATTCCTTATGCAATGAATTGAAGTTAATAGTGATTCTCCCTTCCCACGCTTCTAAAGATTTTGCCTCTGTGATGGATTATATGTAACAATTGGGATTGTAGCTCAATGACGAGTTCTATTTAATAGTATTCTAGGGATTTGTAGATAGATGTGAATTTATATTCATGCCCGGAGATTGTAACAAGGGTGGTGAGCTCACCCTAATACTACAGACTATGGCTCTAAGAGAAACGTCGTGGATCGTATTTTAGATGCTATAAAAGCCTTTCTAGATGCCTAACAGAGGCACAATAATATGGACGACAAGATACACTAGTTGTTTCAGACGCTAATGCAAGTGAAACTCCTTCACCATCTCAATGACATGGAAAATAATATGGCTCTTTATGCTCGGGTTACTACATTAGAAAATATTACTTCTAGTAATTCTCAATTCGGCTTGAATGATATTGGCTCTGGGACAACTCCTATGAAGAAGCCATGATGTCCACATGGAGAAGACTACCCTACAAATGGATGCAGTCGTTGATGGATATCTTAGAGGTCTTCTTTTGGTCGTCACATATATCATTATCTTCATGTTATCATGCAAGTTTTGTTTCATCCTTAGGACCTTTTACTATATGTATAGTTGTAATGACTTCATAATATGTAAGAATGACAACAATTTGATGTTTTTTTGAATGGTCGGTCAGCGTAAAATATCAATGAGCAAAATGTAGTCACCCTTTATAAGGCTTCTACCCCCAAATGCAATCAGCCTTTATAAGGCTTATGTCCCAAAATCCAATCATTATTAATACAAAACTTTAGTTTTTTCTTATATATATATGTGTGTGTGTGTGTGTGTGTGTGTGTGTGTGTGTGAAATTTAATTATAAATATCATGAATTATGGTAAACATTAAAAACTAAATAAAAGGGAAAATTATGTTACATGTGTAGTAAAGAAATCGAATTCTTTGAAAAATACAGTAATTATATTATTAATATAAACAAAATAATTAAAATAACAATTCTAATATTTTTTTAGATTTAAATTATAATAAATAAATTAACAATTAATCTTATACTTGAAATTATTATCAAACAATATTTATTAAAGTAATTTGATAGTTTTTAATATAATAAAATTTGTTATAAATAACCCTTTTCCACTTTCTTTATTTTTTCTGCGCTCGCAGCCCTAGCCCGCTCTGCGCTCTGCGCTCGCAGCCCTAGCCCTCTCTGCGCTCGCAGCCCTGCCTGTGACTCTCTGCCTCCCTCATGGCGTCTGGAGGTGGCCCTGAGGCCCCTCCTCTCCTTCCCCCGGAAGTCGCGGCCTTCAAGGCCCTGGTTTCAGCCTCTGGCAAGCGTCCGGCTTCTGGCCCGCAGCAGAAATTCGTGAAGAAACTGGACAGTATCCCCAAGGTCGCTCTCCCGGAAGAAGAAATATGCAGATCAGCTTTGAATCTCGCTAAGAATGGTTTGATCGGTCAGTTCACCGGGCTGTGGCCGTCCCCGAGAGCTGTCGAAGAATGGGTCAAAAGGAACTGGCTTCCTCTGGTCAGCGAAGGAATCAAGATTTATTTTGTGGGCAAAGGGTTCTTCGTTTTTTTGTTCGACAAACCAGAAGACAGAGGCCTGATCTTCAGAAACGGGCCATACTTCATGGGGCCTCAAGGACTTTACCTGAACAAATGGTCAACTGATTTCGATCCAGCGCAAGATGTGCCTAAGGCGGTTCCGGTCTGGGTGCGCCTTCTGCATCTTCCCTTGCATTGCTGGAACCAAGGCTCCTTACAATCAATTGGAAACGCTCTGGGAAAATATATCGACCAAGCCCCAAGGAAGGATCAGTATTCCTGCGCCCGGATCTGTGTGGAGGTCGACTTGGAAATTGGACTACCTGAAGCGATCCAGCTAACGGTGGCAAACTGGTCTCATATTCAAGAGCTAGATTATGAACAGTTGCCCTTTAAATGCCGTTTTTGCCATGAGTATGGGCATTTTGCCAGATATTGCAAAAAAAGAAGTGAGGAGACAACAGAAAAGGAAAAAGAAGACCAATGGAAACAGGCAAAGAAGACATCAGCAAACAGGCAGAGTAACAAAAGCAAGGCTAAAGGGTCAGAGAGCAAAGTAGATAACGGAAGCACAAGTAACCATAACGCCGGAAGCAGCGAACCAAAGGCCAATGAGGGAGATCAAAACCCCTTTGAAACCCTCGCGCCTCCCCCGGATCCCCCGGAAGCAGAGGAAGAAGAACCATTACAGCCTGCTACTATGGAAGCCCTAGATCCAGGCAATACTCAAAGCACCTACACAAGCAAAATATCTTCTCCATCATACGCAGAGATAATAAAAAAAAAGAAAAACCCAATAGATAATATTGGGTCATCATATGATGAATCTCATGAAAAGGCAACAAAAAGGGCCGGACGAAGAACAAACAAAGAAACCAGAGAAGAGGAGTCAGAAAAACAAAAAACTCTTGGCAGCCAAGCAACAATCGAAATGACCCTAGGGAGAACTGTTAGACCAAGGACCTCCAAAGGAGGAGGGCCTACCCCTTCAAGTGGTAAATGATGCAGATGATCTCTTGGAACTGTAGCGGTCTGGGTAATCCCAATAAGGCAGAAGCAATCAAAGACTTATTGAAGATAGAGACAGCGGACATCCTTATGCTCCAAGAGACCAAAGTAGAAGGGGAAGCCCTTCTAAACACCAGTATTAACAAATGGAAATTTGACTCAGGAAAGGTTGTCAGTGCAAGGGGAACAGGTGGAGGTCTAGGCACTTTTTGGACCAAAAGCTTTTCCTTAGAACGATTTTCAGCAACTCAACATTGGATCTTCACAGAGCTGCGCCACACTGTAAGTAATCTTTCCCTTGCCCTGTTCAACTTATATGTACCAGTTCATTATGAAGAGAAGAAAGAATGCTGGAGGTCGATCTCGGAGTTTTTAGAGCAAATCAGTCCTTCAAACCTGGTTATAGGGGGGGACCTGAACATAACTTTAGATCTCAAAGAAAAGAAAGGAGGGATTCAGTCCAAAGACCCCTTCAGCAAAACAGTGGGCAGTTTGATCCAACGCTGGGACTTGGTGGACCCCAAACCAGTCAAAGGTAAATTCACCTGGACAAATAATAGATCTGGAGATAATCATATAGCAGCCAGACTAGACAGGTTCCTTATCAACAGCTCTTTAATGATGGACAACAGAATTGTTTTCTCAAAAATCCTTCCAAAACTCACTTCGGATCATAAACCAATTCTCCTTTGCCTAAAGGAAGAAGAAGATTTAGGCCCCCTGCCATTCCGCTTCTGCCCTCTTTGGGCAGGCAAGGATGGGTTTTTGGATACAGTTCAAGCAGCATGGAGAATGGACGTCAATGGTTCCCCAAGCTTCGTGTGGGAACAAAAATTGAAGAATGTCAAAACAACTCTCAAAGCATGGGTAAAGAAATCCATGCAATCCCCCAACAGGCAGCGGAAGGAGGCGATCTCTCATCTGGAAGGTATTCAATTCGAAATGGAGGACACGTATCCTTCGGTCTCAGAGCTCGCCCAAGAAAAATCGGCTCAAAAGAATGTGTACTGCTCCTTCAGGAAGGAAGAGGAGTACTGGCGACTAAAGTCCCGAAGTTTGTGGCTTAAATCCGGGGATAGAAACACCTCATACTTTCATAAACAATGCAGGGCCCGCCTCTCACGCAACCACATAGCAGAAATAACAAGCTCCAGCGGCCAGGTTTTCAAAGGCTTCGCTCAAATTCGAGAGGCAGCGACAAACCACTTTAAGAATCTCCTCAGCGCAGAGAGAAATGGTGAGGAGGAGGACGAAACAGATTTTCTTGCAGTCATCCCCAGCCTAGTTAGCGAGGAAGACAACGCCTCATTGACGAGTCCAGTAACGGAAGAAGAGATCACCAACATCGTTTGGTCGATGGACCCTGACAAAGCCCCAGGCCTCGACGAGTTCTCAATCCATTTTTACAGGATCTGTTGGGAAATCATCAAATTTGACCTCTTCAGAATGATAAGAGGAGTTTTGAAAAAGGCAAAAATGGGAGGAGGCACAAAATCTACATTTCTAGCTCTAATCCCTAAGGAAACTAATCCAAGATCGTTTGACAGATATAGGCCGATCTCCCTGTGCAATTCATCATACAAGATCGTGACCAAATTGCTGGCTAACAGGATCAAGCCACTTCTTCAAAATCTCATCTCCCCAGCACAAGGAGGATTTGTGAAAGGCAGACAAATCCTCGACAATGTCATCTAAATTCAAGAGGCTCTTCACTCCAGCTTTGCGCGGAAAGAACAAGGTATGATAATTAAATTAGACATGAGTAACGCTTTTGACCGTGTTAACCGATCCTTTTTGTTCAGGGTTCTTGAAGCCTTCGGGTTTTGCCAAGATTTTATAAATATCATCAAAGCCTGCATAGACAATGTCTGGATTGCACCATTGGTGAATGGGAGACCAACAGAATTCTTCTCTGCCACCAGGGGTCTGAGGCAAGGCTGCCCCCTGTCCCCCTTTCTATACATTCTGATGGCGGAAATATTAAGCAGAAAACTATCTCAGGAGCAACAACGTGGTTCCATCCCTGGGATCAGAATCGTGCAAGATACACCTTCAGTGAACCATGCGCTTTTTGCCGATGATGCTCTCTTGCTTGGTGGCGCCTCCCTGAGAATGGCAAAAGCTTTCAAGTCCACCCTCCAAAAATTCTGCAATGCCACTGGTGCCCTTATCAGTGAAAGGAAGAGCGCAGTCTATGCTTGGAACTCCGATCAGCAAACCATCGACAGGATAGCTAGCGAACTGGGCTTCAAAGGATATGCAGAATGGGATAAAATTAAATACCTGGGCCTTCTGTTGACGATGGGATCCAACTGGAACAATTTGTGGGAGGAGGTAATCTCCAAGTTTAACAAGAAGATAGCTGCATGGGGCGGAGTCTGGCTCTCCTCTGGAGGAAAGCTCACCCTCATCCGGTCGGTCCTTTCTGCGCTGCCCACCTTTCAAGCTTCTCTGCTGTTGGCTCCAAGGCAAATAGCAGACCAAATCTCTTGCCTTATCCGGAATTTTCTGTGGAGCGGAGGTAAGGGGAACAGTAACCGATTCCATCTTGTCAATTGGGAATTGGTGAAGTGCCCAATCAAGGAGGGCGGCCTGCAAATAAGAGACCCTCTTCAAGCTAATTTAGCGATGGGCTGTAAGATACTGTGGCAGATAACCTCTGAGCCAAAGCATCCAATTAGTCAGATTTTTATTCACAAATATCTAAGGAATAGATCGATCACCACCTTCAACCCAGCCTCTTCTCCTAAAGGAACTTTGGCGTGGAGACTCTGTTGTAGAGGGCTAGAATTCTTCAGAATGCATTTGTACAAAGTACCTGGCAATGGCAAAACGACTTGGTTGTGGAAAGACCGAATCATGGGTCATCCCCCTCTCTCAGAGAAAAATGAAATTGCAGGAATAAGAGCTTGGTTAAGATCAAGAGGGATCAGAAAAATTGAGGACATAGTGGAATGGGACGAAGACGGCAATTGGAAGTGTTGGAATCTGCCCAACATTCCAGAGCAATTAATCGAACAGTTAAACTTTCTCATAGTTGAAATTGCAGACTTCGTCCCTGTCCATAAGAATGAGGAAGACTCTTGGGGTTGGGGACAAACAGGGGTCTACTCAGCTAAACAAGGGTATTTACAATTGCAAGGTAAAAAAGACTCAGCGCACCCGGAAGGAGTGTGGACGCAGATATGGGAGTGCTTCAGTATCCCGAAGATAAACTTCTTCTTCTGGACCTTGTTTCAAAACAAAATTCTCACTGGCGAGAACCTTTGCAAACGGAACATCGCTGGTCCTCATCGATGCGTGTTTTGTAAAAAAGCTCTGGAAACTACAGCTCATATTTTCCTCGAATGTGAGTTCGCTCAGAAGACTTGGACTAGTTTCTTAGCCGGTCTGAACGTTAGTTCTCCAGCGAACTGTTCAATCTCAGAAATGTTCTTGACCTGGAAAGCCAGATATCCCCACCGCATTGCCGCCAAGTCTCTCTGGTCCAAGGTTTGGGTTGCAGTCCCGAAGTATGTATGCTGGAAAGTGTGGCTCTCCCGGAATGAAAATATCTTCAACCAAATAGAAACATCAGCCGAAAAGGTTGCAGAAAAAGCCAAGAATCTTCTAATAGAGACATTGAGACAGTCCAGTGCAAGAGACAATACCTTAAGAGACGAAGAAAGAGCATGGTTGGGCGACTTCACTCCCACATTGAGCCCCTCATCTATCTCTCGTCCTCACCTCAAGGAAAATTGGCAGATTCGCGACAATGCAGAAGGCTTCCAGAAGTGGTGGAAATTACAAGGCAAATGCACTATATTTTTTGATGGAGCCTCAAAAGGCAATCCAGGCAGGTCAGGGGCGGGGGGGATCATTTACTTTCCGAATGGAAGCAAAGAGTGTTTCAGTTGGGGCCTCGGAATAAAAACTAACAATCAGGCAGAAGTCCTTAGCCTCTTGAAAGCCTGTCAACTTGCCAGGGGAAAAGAATCTAAGGAGATAGCAGTGTTCGGAGACTCAGAATTGCTGATCAAAGACTTAAGGAAAAACAAAAGGCTCAATGATCCTATTCTGAACAAACAGATTCTAAGAGTGAACAGACTCTTGAAGGAATTCCCTTCAGTCCAAATCTTCCATATTCTCAGAGAATTGAACTCAGAAGCCGATTCTTTGGCAAACATCGGCTGCAACCTGGAAAAAGGTATGATAAGCATAAACTCAGGTGAGGCGAAAATGGTTGTCATCCCCTAATCAGAATTGTGAGTTAGGAGAATTTCTGCCTCTGTCTGTAAGGAATGTTTAAGGTCTGCCGGGTTGTGAAAAGAGCAGGAGGTAATCAGCTCTTCGATCTAATTTCCTCCTTGCAAGAATCAGTTCTCAGCCACTCCCTCCTTGCATCAATTCAGGGGAGGTGTTGTTAATCTCAGGTCCCGAAAACAGAGGTTAGGTGCGCAGTCAAAATCGAACCCACACTGCTCAAGAAACAGCCCTCATTCTCCTGTCGGGTCGCCGGACTCTTGGATTATGCAGTTGGCATGATTATGTAACAAAGCAGTGGCATGTTTCGTATGTGGAAATGAAATATGTAATTGGCAGACAGTAATAGGTTGTAGAACAAATATGGTGACAATATGGCAACGGTGATGACAACAAAACAAAGGTGTTGATAACAGAACAAAGGTGTGGTCTCCCTCGCAATAAAGAACCATTGACAACATAAAAGGGTGATAGAAAAGTATCAGTTGATGTATACACAGTTGATTAACAAACTCCACAGTTGATAACATGCTTGTTTGCTTCGAAAGTGCTGATGTTATACGCTGAGGATGCAAAATTGCGGAGCATATTGCTAATCTGAATAGTCTGGTTGTTGACTATAAATGCCTGTGAGTCTGGAAAACGCTCGATGATCGCAGTGATTGTTTGAATGCTTCAGAATAGTTCTTCCTTAAGCACTGCTCTCAAACTATCTTCGAAATTTCTCCCTTATGGCAAAGAAACAGGGGCGGCGATATTAATTCACAGGTCCTGGAAAAAGAAGAGAGGCGTGTTGTTTGTAATGTAATAGAAATCCTCAATGCATCCTCAATGTTAAAATAACCTGCTCATAGCTTGTTCAAGCTCGAAGGGATGGCATTGAATTCAAATTCTCTCATAGATTATTCTCAGCAGCAGAATTAGCCGAGAACAGAACAAGAAATGTAAATCTGCTTTGACCTCGGTCATCCATGAATAAAAAATATCCGTTTTGGTTAAAAAAAAAAAAAAATTGTTATAAATAAATCTACATAAATTCATTTAAAATATTTTAATTATAATGTTTTTATGGATTTAAATTATTATAGATAAATTAACAATTTATCTTAGTAAATACTTGATCTTCACTCTGGAGTTCTACATCTCTGCAAGCATTGATCCGCATTTCGATCCTTGATCCAAAACGGTCTAATAACCCCTTAGGAGACTACTCTAGGGGGCGGAGGGGAGGGCCGGGTGCAATCCCCTCCACTGCCTCCGAATCCAACAACATGAGCTTTCATGAACCTCATCTACTTGCTTGGACCACCATGGGATCGACCTTCAGTTTCCAAATTCATCAAGAAATTAGATTCAATCCCAGAAATAGATTTGTGTCCCACTATCCCTCATAAAACAACCCTCCCTTGCCGAGCGAGGATTGGTTGGACAGTTCACGAGACTTTTGTCCCTCACCAAAAAACAGTGCAAAAATGGATAGAGCACAATTGGGCTCCAAAACCTCAAGGCCAAATCTTATTCCAATTTTGTGGTAAAGGTGATTTCACATTCTACTTCGAGTCCAAGGAAGATCGGGATCTGATCTTCAAAAATGGACCATGCTTCATGGATTCAAGGAGCTTATATTTAAATCAATGGTCTCCATTTTTTGATCCAAAACTCAACATACCTATCGCAAGTTCCGGTTTGGGTTCACCTTCCCCACCTCCCTCTTCATTGTTGGGTATATGATTCGATAAGAGTCATTGGAAATTCAATCAGAAAATACATTAACAAAAGCAAACCAAAGGAGAATATGCATGCATGCGCATGAATCTATGTAGAATTCGATTTGGGCAAAGGGTTACCGAAAATGGTGAAAATCAAGGTAGACAGTTGAGTACATATCCAACAGCTTGACTACCAACAACTTCCATTCAAATGGAACGTATGTCATGAATATAGAAATTTTGCTAATAGATGTCCAAAGCGATTAGTAGAGGAGCCACGAGATGTTCAAGAAGCACATTGGGAAACTGTGAAATGCAAAAACTCCAGCAATCGCAACAAAATCATCTAAGCAATTAGTGTACCCTCATGTCAAACCCTCCTCATTTGATCCCTCAGCTCCCAATGTCAAACCCTCTCCTCAAAGTGGGATCTCATATCCCTCCTCTAATAACCCCTTCAAATCCCTAGCCAATCTACCCTCTGATTCATACCAAGATGAACCCCATGCTATCTCCATTGAACATAAAGAGGAGGAAGCACTCATAAATCACACTGATCCATTGAACATAAAGAGGAGGAAGCACTCATAAATCAAACTGATGTGAACGAACCCATTCTTCAATCTGCTAATTTGGACCAACCCATTATCTCATCCCCTCCTATGTTATCTAATCCTCCATCATCTTATCTCATTCCTTCAAATCATACCACCATCCTTCTTTGAATCCTTATGCAACCTCCTTATGATATTATTATTATTATTATTATTATATAATCATTTAAAAGTGAATCCTATTTTTACTATGTTTATTAAAATGATGAATTTTTTAAATTCTTCCAAAATTAAAATAAGTAAAAAACTATTATAAATGAATTAACATAAATTTAATTTTAATTTATTATCACAATGTGAGTTTTTTAATCATTATTAACATATAAAATTTAACACAATAAACATCATTAATATAACTATATAGAACAAAAAGTTAATAAACATCACCCCTTTAACTTATAATACATTTTACATGGTAAAGATTAAAAAAAAAATTATAAAATTCACTCAATAAATTTATTTCAAATTATTATTATTATTAATTATTAAAAAAACTAATTTAAAATATAATACATTTTACATTGTAAAGATTAAAAGAAATTATAAAATTCATTAATAATTATTCAAATTATTTTATATTAATTATTAAAAAACTTAATTTGAAAATTAAATCACGTTATATATTTAAAGAAACTTATAATAATACATTAAAAATTTGTAATTAAAATTGTAACCAAAATATTTTTATTTTATACATAAATTTGGTTGTAATAAAATTTGTAACCAAAATATTTTTATTTTATACATAAATTTGGTTACAATATCATACTTTAAACTAGAACTAATTTGTAACCAAAAAAAATTATCTTATAAATAAATTTTGTTACAATATTGTGCTTAAGACTAGAGTTTACTAATATCAAATGCCTAAAAAACAAAAAAATTGTAATAAAATTTGTAACAAGAATATTTATATCTTTACAAATAAACCTTTGTTTACAATATCCTTACAAATTACTAGCGCTTACTAATTACCAATGTAAAAACTAAAAAATGTAATAAATGATACAAGAATATTTATATCTATAATAAACTTTATTACAAATATCTTACAAACTTACTAGATACCTATGAAAACAATAACCTATAAAAAATTCAATTAATTTAAAAAAATAATAATTTTAACCTTAAAATACTATTAATATAACATAACCCAAATTTTTTTAATTAAAAATATACATGTCTTCAACCTTGATATTAATACTATTAATAATATTCTGCTTATAATTATTTAAATGTATATAAACTTATTCCAGCTTATAACAAAACATTAAATGTATACCTTATTACTATTAATAATATTTTGCTACTAATTTAATAAATCTGCTTAATTAATTAAAATGTAATAATACATTAAAGAAGTTATAACAAAACATGGAAAAAAATGTAACTAATAAATAAATTGGGTTATTGATTTTTTTATCTAACTTTTATTATAAATATCCATAGTTAATGGCCGAAGCTTTATATAATAAGCAAAAAAAACTATAAAACCAAAACAGTATAAATATTTTTTTAATTAAATTAAAATATAATTGCTCCTGTAAACTTTTGATATAAGATTACTATTAACAAAAATCTATTAATATTTAAATATTATATAAAGCTAAATCCATATCATCATCAAAATAATAATAAAATTTAAAAAATCTAAAACCCAATTAAAATAAAACACATCGCTTAAAACATATAAATAATATATAAAAAATGATAAGGAAAAAACAATAATATATTTATAATTATAATACATGTGGATATAGATTAAAACATATATATGCACGTGGATACAGATACAAAACATTTAAGGTTTTGCACAGCCGGTTTTTTATTTTAGTTACTTTGATCGAGGTTGCTTAATTAATCAAGGGTCACAAGTTTTTCTAATTCTGCTAATTTTGCTTTTTTGTTTGGTTTGCTGATCTCGTGTAAAAATGGACTATGCGATTCTATGCCAGTTACTGAAAAAATGAAGGTTAAATATATCTTTAATGTCTCTTGTATTTGCATAATAATTTCCCTTTGCCCCATAGCAAGGGCAGATATATGACTCTGAGCTGCAATCAAATTTCAACGTGATAAAAACAATGACGCAATTTCATGTAGAACTGCAATAAAAAATAATAATAAATGCCTCCACCTAATCATCACAGCACACAGGAGCAGAAGTTTATGTTGCGAGATGTTAAACTCTTTACCCTTCGGGTGGATCAGAGTCTAGGAATACACAATTTACTATACAAAAGTTTATTAAATAAAATAATAACGCACACACGCCACCTTTCTTGAGAACAGTCAGTCTTAAATTTGACATTAAGTGTCCATCTTTGAGAACTGTCACAATTTTTCTGCCATATACAGTAGTGGTTAATATAACCACATATTTATGTACAGTCGGAATAGACAGAACCGCACTCGCGTGCGTTGTTACTGTATATCTTATTCATGAAACCTTCTTGGTACAAAAAATGAAGATGTATGCTTGTAGTCTGTAGAAGATGGGAATAGTTCCAGATAAGCATATGATGCTATGACTGAAGTCCAGATGAGTTTTCATTAACTTAATTATTCAAATGATACCTTCTGATGAAATGCTGACACTGCCCTTTCGCTACAATACTAGAGACAATGTAAGAATTACTGCTGCCACTGTGCACACTAAAGCCTGCATGCATTCACTCACATTTCAGAAAGAGTCTCACCTAAAACACCTAAAAGCTTTAAATGTTTTTTGACGAAAAAGAAAATAAGCACTTGCAGAAGAACACAAGTTTCACATCACATACCTTCAAAATAGTGCATGAGAAAATTATAAACAGACATGTCATATCAGAGATTCAGAACAAGTTAGTCGGCCCTTCTTAGAAAACAAGCTTGCAAACAATGTGGCTTGTTTGTTTTGCGACAGAAACAGCTGCAAAGAAAGTATAAATGCTACCCAAAAAAGTAGCTAACAAACAGGTATGATGGACCAACAAACAAGATCCACTCAAATAGAACCGGGAACCAGTAAATCATATGATATGACTAAATGAGGGAACCGAGACAGAAATCCATGGATATAGAACAAATGCAAGTCCTGTTCGTATTAATCTTACCCATAAAATAAAAGTCGTAGAGCTTGATTGCTTACGTACCTTAGTTTACTCAGGCTAGCTGTAAGATTCTGTGAACTTTATTGTGATGCGTGTCTACAAATTTGGTCTAGCTCATATTTTATATATTTATAGAAATGTACGTATATATGAATCATTAATCAGTGTGAAAACTGTGGGCTAGAAGATTAGGCAATTGCAGGCTCACGGAAATTAGTACCCATTCAAGCAGGTAGTGCACTTCAATGGTTTATCTTTAGCCCCAATGTGGTCTGTTTATTAAAACCTCCTATTGTATCAGTTTCTGCAGTATCCTCAATTTCAGGACGTTTAAGTGTGCTAAACATGGGCTCAAAGAGCATCTGAAACTCCGAACAGATAATCAAGCCATTAACACACCGATGAAATGCATTGAGCTGATTTTATTTCAAACTATGAGTTTTTTTTCCCATCAACCCAGATCATGCTCATCCATTGCCAACACATTGCTCATTCACTGCTCACAACATCTAACATTCACCACAACCAGGACCAAAATAACCTTCATCTTGATAATGGGTATTGGTTTTTTCTTCATGCCCGTTCATTGCCAATATCGCATTGCTTGTTCACTGCTAGTGCCATCTAGCATTAACCACTAAGAATCCGTTTCATTGTGTATGGGTATTGGTCTCTTTTTTCGTCCAATGTTACATTGGCTATGGGTTTTATCAATGTTTTCAGACTTGGACTCGGCAAAAATTCGTGTGAATGGACTCGACAAGACTCGGCGACTTGGGAAAGACTCTACAAAGACTCGGCAAATACAATAAAAAATTATAGTAAATTCTGTGCACAAAAAATATGGCAGGCGAGTTTCCCAAGAGTCTGGCGACTGGTGAGTTTCAAGGGTGAGTCTTAGGCCAGTATTCACCCCGGCCAAGACTCGTCAAGACTTGCAACTCTTAGCCGAGTCAAACTACAATGGGTTATATTGGTCCCATCTAAAATCCATGTCCTTGAGTCGACTCCGGTCTGAATTCAGTCTTCCATAATCAAACCTCAATACTCTGGCTTCTTCACGTTGCCTCTCTGCATTTTTGTCCCTGGACTCATCCAGACTTTGATCTATGCCAAGCTTAACATGTTCAACATCAACTCATCCTTGGTTAATAACAATCACACCTCAACTACTCACCAGAACCAAGTGAAATCCATTCAAGACTTTGTTTCCTTTGGTGCAAGACAAAGTCATATTGGTGGGCACAAGCGGAAACCCAAGCGTTGATTAGCAGCTTGGCATTTCAGTTCTCAGTGCTCATAAAGATCAGCAGCTCATTTCTTGAACAGGAAAAAATATGTCACGGTGAGGGAAATTTTAACATGCTAGAGGAAGAAATTTCCATTAGCCAGTGGAGCACAGTATATTCGAAAAGGTCATACAAGTGCAATGCTGCTTATTGCAAAGTTCAGGAAAATAGTTGGATTCTTCAGTAGGGCAATGGAAAATAAGGCCGTCTATGAATCTGAAATGCCTGGGAAAATGAAAATGTTCAAGCCTCGGAAAACTCAAATTTTGCAATATTACAGAAATATGTCATAATTAAGCAGAACACATGCAAAAAATTACATGGATGAAGCAGACTATAGCTGTTCTCTGAGGGAAAAAGATAGCAGTACCCCACAAGTGGGATATAGAACCAAACTCCCTCTAGCATGCTGAGGTGTGAGAGTTTTTCCCCGGAGTGGTTATTAGTAGAAATCTTTTCAAATAGACAATTCCCTTTCCTAAAAAGATAAAAAAGAGGCGGATAGCAGTACCCCACAAGTAGGATATAGTACCAAATTATCTCTAGCATAATGAGGTGTGAGAATTCCCCCACCGTCCTCCCCAACCCCGAGTGGTGATTAGTAGAATACTAGAAACCTTTTCCAACAGACAATTCACATTCCTAAAAAGATGAAAATGACTCGGATTTTCTAGCAGAGTTCTATGGTAGAAAATCCAAATGTATCATCTTTCCGGCTAGTTCTTTGGGGTCGTAATTTGGAGTTCCTACCGATATCAATGCATTTCAAAAGCACTATATCAATATGAAAAAACATTATCTCATCCATTAAAGTTTTCCAATCAAAATGGAAAATAATTAAGCTGCTGCCATTTCCTCCAAACCAGCCAAAACACACGTATTCCTTAAAGAATTGGGATAGTAGCACTCATTCAAGATTTTTGAAACATCCCTGCTACCAGTTGGAAATCTGGGATCCTATTCATGTTGTTGACTCTTTCACTAATTGTCTAACAATATCCTATCTGCATTCTGCACATTATATACAAATATTAAGCAGCTACACAAACTACCGAACATTAAACCAAAAAAAAATGCTCCCCTCAAAGGAAACAACAATATAAGAAATAACCTATTAGAGATGATTCCTCTGGAGTCTGAACTCTAATTGTCGAACGCCCAGCACCTGACCATGACCAGGGATACCATTTAGCACTTTATGGAAAACACCATGCCCAGCCCACCTAAGCAGCAATTAGGCCCCACTCTTTCACAGGACTAAACATGTTACATCTATGGGGGAGTGGGGGGGCAGGGGCAGAGGAATTCAACCCTAGTGAGGCAAATTTGAAAAATCACCACCCCAACTTTACCAATCAGTCGAGCACCCAGTGACAGAAGCCAACAATATAAGATACCATGAGGTAATATAATTAGAAAATTAACAAATATATTCTACTGATGTCCACAAACAACCAAAAATGAAGAATTATACAAGACAAAACCTACTGATGTCCACAAAAGACGAACAGTGGATAATGGGACAGTAAAAATTGAGACGTTCAACATATGAATATATGTCAAGGTGGAAACATTAAACACCTCTCATTGAAGCCTGTCCAAAGATCAATCAAGTTGAAACTAACATTTTTTTCTTCGAAATAAATTTTACTATATGCAATGGTAATACAGTGTCCTGGTAATGCAATGTACTCATGTCAAGTGCACAGCTAATATGTGTGCATCATAAATTGGCAAAATTGGGTGCCAATGCCCATGACGGGACACAAGTTAGGACTATGGCCACAACAAGCTCCCGAGAATATTAATGTCGATTTAATTGATTAGATAAGAAATGACAAAATTGCTGTGGTGAAATTTGATGAGGCTGTTGAATATAAGATACCTGTATTAATGTCCGATGAATGACCACAGTAGCACTCAAGAGTACAATCGAATGCAAGTCCAATTAGTGCAAAAGCAAATCCAGGAAATGCTAGCGGAGTGGTGACTGAAGATGATGAAGGCAGATTGATTCTCAATTATGCATTATAAACAGGCGACACTACTAGTAATGAAATTAAAGATTGTAGCTTCTTCCGGGTCTTCACTTGTACAAGGCTTGTAAACTAACAAGCTCTTGACCCTAGAATATTTAATGTTAACTCTTATCTTCTGAATAGGAACTGGAGTATGAACAATAGGAAGCTTCAAGACTATACTGAGGAATGCAACTTTTACATATATATATTAGAAGGAATTTAAACACAATTGCAGATTAAATGGCTAGGGAAGGGGATAGATTAGGCCCCTTGAAGATTAACATTGTCAACCTTCAGTACGGGACTATAAAATGCGATTGACATATTGAGATTATTATATTTTAATAATGTGCAGTGACTAGGTCATGAAAAGGGTTAAATGGTAAACATATTATCATAAAGGTTTATAAATATCTTTGGAGTTGTTATAAAACTCATAATAAGGGACGATGAACCACACTGGTTGTTTTGAAATGCGTCGACAAATGAAATATCATGTGATTTAAGCCGAACAATCTCTCGTAAAATCAATTTTATTCTTAGTCACCTGATTCAAGTTCCTGTTCAAGTTTAGTAACCATAAGGTTTGGCAAAGATTCGGCAATACAAAATATGCAATAAAATTCAGCATTAAATACGAGAAACTATATAATCCAAAATATTCAAATTTAGATTTACTCAAATTATAAAATTCCATTAGCTCATTAAACATATATGATAAAAATGAAAATTGGATGCTGACATTAAAAATATAATCATAAATATAATATCTTGTTAAAAAATTTAGGAGTTTAGGTTTGGCTTCAAGTTCAACTTAACATCCGGCCTCAAGTTTAACTCAAAATTCGAATTCAGTGTTAATTCGAATTCAATGTTAGTTCAGTGAATTTCAAATTTCAAGCTCGAAATCTGCTGAACCCAGTGACTAAGATTTTATCTATAAAGCAATGTTTTAAAACTCCGACTCCGGTTCAGAAACGACCGAGGGTCGGCTCCGACTCCGACTCGGTATCGACTCAGCCAGTTTGATTTGATTTCAGTGACTCAGTGGTTGTAAAAATACATTAGATATTTATTTTTTTCTAAAAAACATAATTTTAAAGATTTTCATTCATGTTTCCAAACACAAAGCTTTAGAATATAGATTTGATTTCAATGACTCGGTTGTTGTAAAAAATACATTAAATATTTTTTTTATAAAAAAACATAATTTTAAAGATTTTAATTCATGTTTCCAAACACAAAGCTTTAGAATATAGAGAGAAGACAACATATGATCAAAGTAGGCTCATGAATATATCCATTATATTAAAATGGCACCCATTGCATTGTCCAATACAAAGTTCATACTTAGCCACGAATTCCAGGACAATCACTAGACTACAACAATAATAATACCAATTCTCTGCCCCTAATGAAGTCTCAAAACCCTTGATTTAATTATGGTCAAGCTCCAAAAAAATAAGAGGTAAATATGTATTTATTAGTCTATTGCCAGAACATTTTCCTTTTTAAAAACATTGTATGGCTCAATGCATTGTTTCAGTTTTCTAACTCATGCCACTAGGATAACCATACTTAGGCCTTGTAATTTTCAAAACTTTCTCACAATGATAGATTACTTTAGGGCTCTAAATATGCAATAAACAACAACAACCATCCATTGATATGTAGGAGGCGGAACAACTTTTGACAAATATGCTTCAGAATTTTTGTCAAAGAGCTGAGTCGACCGAGTCAATCACTGGCTCGGTAATAAGCCGGCCAACGGTTCTTTTTCGGCCACTGAGCCGACCTGGCTAGGCATTGGCTCAGTTTGACTCGACCAAGTCGGAGTCGACTCAGCCGTTTTTTAAAACAATGCTATAAAGCAATCCTTTTTCTTCATTAAAGAAAAAGTTAGAAGGTTAAATATATATTTGAACACCATGCGCTTCTCAATCAAATAAGCAAATTGAAAAATTGGAACTTGTAGAGACTATCATTCAATGTAACTCCTTACGACAATAAACTATTCAAAGGAACTACTCATTGTTTTAGCCACTACATTCCATTACATGGTTAGCAGCTTTACAATGCTTATGACCATAAGTTATCACTCTACATTAATTTTATGTTAGAAACTTTGCAATGCTTATAACTATAATCTCATTTAACCATCATTCAATTGACACTCCAAAAGTTTGTGGGTATAATCTTGTCATTGACACATGCTCCAAGTATTAAAAGTGCAAACTCAGAAAGAAACAAACACTTGTAACTCTATGTTGCACTGCCTTTGGAGGAGGGGCGGCGGGACTAGGGGATGAGTTTCCATATGGCTAGAGCACACCCCCAAATTTTCCAAGGGACGAAGGGATGGCAAGGACGGGAGGGACAAGTTTCCAGTATAGCTAGAGAGCAGCCCAAATTT